>BGPR01015845.1:21311-35848 GCA_013235015.1 Araneus ventricosus | reverse complement strand
TCAAATAAAGTGAATTTATTGATGAACATAGTAATTGAAAAACATTGATGTTTCCTTAATGAATAAATCAAGAGACAGTGTGAATGGGAGTAAAGAATCAAAGTGATCAAGCAATGTGTAAAGCACAAAAGTGAAACTGCTGTAGTAATTTTTTATAGGTTGAGATATAAATGAAGGAGCAAATAAACTGAAAATTCATATTTATTTCAATAAGAAAGCAATATTGGCATAATTAATATTACAACAGCACTGTAAATAGATTTATAGTTACTGATTGTACGTATACATATTACTTTATTATAAATTGAGGAAGAAATTTTCTAAAAATGTATTGTATCTGGGAATTCTGCACACCTTTCAATAGTTAATGTTTTGTATATCAAAAATTTTAAAGTTAATTACATTTATTATTTGAGGTGAAATAATTTTCATAGGTTGTTATTTACTCGACTAATTTTTCAATTTAAAGACTGGTTCTTTTATAAATTGATGAAATAAAAATATTTAATGCTGTATTTCTTCAATAAATTAAGAAGATATAATTAACAGGAATGATATAAAGATAGTATAAAGTTTATACCTCTTTTTATAGGTTGACACATAAATAAAAGTAATTTCTTTTTCAATAAAAGGAGCAATATTAGCATTTATAATACTAGAACTGTGAACAGATTCAGAGTTACTGATTATAATATATAAATAAATTTATATATTATTACTGATTATATGTATTTATATATTATTACTGATTATAATATATTTATAAATTGTGAGCAGGTTTTAAAAAATCCTGTTAGCTTCAGCCCACCCTTCAATTTATTGTTTTATTTGTTAAAATTATTTGTGTAGTTATACAATAATTGTAAATTAAATTTCTTAGCAGATGTTTACACATGTTATTTATCACTAATATTAAAAGCTTTGTTAAAATTGCTACTTTTGGTTAGTAGAAAAAAACTATTACAAGACATATTCCACATAATATAAAGGATGAAAGGATGATGATGATGATAAAGGATCCAATGAACTTTTCTTGTCTATTGATTAAATCACTTGTAATGCGTAATTATTAAACTTGAGTGAAAAAAAGTAAAGCGAGAACCTCGGATTAAAATGGTTGAATTTAGGTCGGTCACTGGTTGATTTGAGCTCGCCCCATTATCGCCCTATAATCGGTAATCGTCGGAAATGCATCGGCCAAAGTTCGTAAAACCGTTTGGGGCGATTTCTTCCCGGCCATTGGCCAATGCAAAGCGGTGGTGCATGCCCACCTACTAGGCGGCGTCGCGAAAGATGTCGCCCCAACAATGTGAACGTCGGCGGGCGATGTTTGGCCGTTGCTTGGCCGATGATGTTTTGCTGCCTGGGTAATGATCCCTGCGCACGCAAAACACGAATATGAACTGCTGCGCAAACAAAACAAATGTTCTCACATCGCCAAACCGTCTTCCTTTTGGCGGCAATGAATTATCAAAATTGGCTATCCATTTGAGAGAAATGGCTGTGTACCTTAAACGTTACTTTAACCAACTGCAGCAATATATATATTGATACAAAAGTCTTTCTGTGGGTGCATGGTGTAAACAGTCCAACACGCAAGATAATGAAGAATGAAGGTTTATTCACAAATATGCAGGAAAACACGTAGCACCGGTAACAGGAAACAATAGTTCTTGCACAGATTAACAATGTAAACAGACAACAATTCACAGGTAATAACAGTTCAGCACTTCGATATTTAGCAACACAAACAGTCAGGAAATAACTAATAACGACAATAACAGCACTTTCAATAGCGCTCAGCTCACCAGCTTCCTAGCTCGCACTGCAGACGAAACTCTAAAGTCGTTCCCAATGGATCAAAAACTACTCCCTCTGATCCAAGCGCGCTCATTATATACTCTCTCCGACAGGCCATGACGTCACATGGAGTTTTCTCGTATATTCAAGCGTATTCCCTTTCCTAATAGAAATATCGAGAAAAGGGTCGCATTTTCTGGAATCATCTATTTGTCGCCAAAATAGTCGCCAAGTTCGTCGCCAGGGTCAGGGTTCCAGGAACAGCCGCTGCCCGTCAATCCATGCTTAACCTTGTAAAACTCTCTTCCCAACCATAAGACTAACATTGCTGGGAAGCGACTTTTGAAGTTCGTAACAATATTTGCTATTTTGAAACATTGTGCAATCAATTCTGTGAGATAATTTAAAACGAAACAAATCAAGTACTGTCTTATCTTATATATATACCATGGTTAACAATTTGGTTAATTAATAGAAAAGGCCAAATGCTATATTGGAATAGTCATACTTGCAATAGGATACAGTTTGTCAGCTTGTAAAGGACGATAGCAAAATCGAACAAAATTTGTAAACATCAATAAATCAGGCTATATTTAACCTACCACATTTCATAAATATCTCCTTAATTTTTAATGATTTTGAATCGTGGTAATCACTTTTAAAAGTGCAAGTTGTCTATTCCACACAGACAGACTCATATACCTTTATTGTTTGCTTTCTTTCAAAAAATAGAGATAGATTTTCTATGATAAATAAGGAATTGTTGCATATTACTCTTAACTATAATGATGAAAGTCATCTCATAACTAACATCATTAAGTTTGACGTGAAAAAATATTGCGGACCCCAAACCACTTATTTTTCCATTAACCTTATCCAGATAAATCAAAATCAATTTATTTCCTGTCACCTGAGGTTTAACTGTTTCGAGTTTATGAATCTTCAGTCGTTTTCATTCGGCGCTTTGCCAGCAAATTTGGGAAGACACCTTTTATCGACACTAAACAGGATAAATATAAGCCATGTTAATTTCAGAAATAAACAAACATTACACAGAGTGACGACATTTTAAATAATTGAACCACTTTATTTTGAAAAACCAATTATTATGTCCTGGAAATTTTTAAGCTCTTGTGTAAAAGTACTACCTACAGTTTGGAGTTCATTAATTTAAACCTGTATTAGTTTGATTATTTATACTTTTCACTGATGGATGTTAAGTTAAGTGAATCTTTTTTGTAAACGTTATTATTTTAAATTTCACTATCATTTCAGTGTTCTCATGCACTTATTTGATATTATTTTTAGTGCGACAGAGCAGCTTATTCATTTACTTTGTCTTCTAGGATTTATTTTTGCCAGCTGCAAAATTTCATTGGAGTAAAACGAGAGAGATTCTTATTATATGAAATATGTTTATTATTCATGATTAAATACTTTTATCCTTTTTATAAAACTCAGAAATAATAAGATAAATTTATATTAGATATAAATTTTTCTAATTGCTTCGAAACTATAAAAATTCCAATTGTAACATTTTGTTTGTCTACTTCTAATTTTTCAATAATAAGATGTAAACTGAACTATCTTTAAATAATTTTAAATTATTTATTTAGTAACACAAAACAGAAACAAGGAAATGATAAAAACTGAGTGTACTGCACTGGTTTAATTCCTATTGTTTTTTTTCGCCTCGGTATGAATATTTCAAACATGATGCACATTGAAGTGTTCAAAAATGTAAAGAGGAAATCTGAAAAAAAAACCGATTTAATATGAGAATCATCTTTCTTTTTTTGCATCAGATGATCCAAAGGCAGAACAATAGCTCATTTTTTCTATTTAAGAAGTTTGCAAATAAATGCAGAAACAGCATCATAACCACGGTGTAAGGGGGTTTGAACAGTAAGTCAGTTAACCCTAACTATGTTGTTTCGATGTACCTTTCCTCAAACTCTGTTATAGATTCATGTTTGAAATTTTTATACAAGCAAAAGTACATCTTTCGCATTATTCTGAAATGATTTTTAAGTAAAAAGTATTTAAAATTTATTTTTTACAAATTTTTTTGTGTCAAAACAAAAAATGTAAAATTGGCCATTTCGATGTACTTTTTCTCAAAATCTGTTATAGATACACGTTTGAAACTTTTTACACAAGTAAAATACACCTTTATCAATATACTGAAATGAGATTTTTAAAAACCTCAGAACCGTATTTTTTACAATTTATTTTGTGTCAAAATAAGGTAAATTTCACTATGTCTAATTAAATGTTTTGTAAATTTATAAAAAATTAAAAATTAATCAAAAGCTCATTTCAGTATAACGAGAAAAGTGTAATTTAATTCTATAAAATATTTCAAACATGTATCTATAACAGATTTTGAGAAAGCTGTTACATCGATGTAGCCAATTAAACATGTTTTTGTTTCGGCACAAAAAATTTTGTAAAAAATAAAATTTTGAATTTTGAAAAAAAATATTTTTAATATAATGAGAAAGATGTACTTTACTTTTATAAAAAATGCAAAACATGAATCTATAACAGAGTTTGAGAAAAGGTACATCGAAGTGGCCAATTCAAAATTTTTTTATTCTGACACAAAAAGAAATTTTGTAAAAAATAAATTTTTGAATTTTGAAAAAAAATCACTTTAGTATAATGAGAAAGATGTACTTTAGTTTTATAAAAAATGCCAAACATGAATCTATGACAGGGTTTGAAAAAAGGTACATCGAAGTGGCCAATTTAACATTTTTTTGTTCTGACACAAAATAATTTTGTAAAAAATAAATTTTTGAATTTTGTAAAAAAATCATTTTAGTATAATGAGAAAGATGTACGTTACTTTTATAAAAAAATTTCAAACATGAATTTATTTTGAGAAAAGGTACATCAAAAAAGGCCAATTTAACATTCTTTGGTTTGACACAAAAAAATTTGTAAAAAATAAACTTTTGAATTTTTAGAAAAAAAATCATTTTACTAAAATGAGAAAGTTGTACTTTACCTTTATAAAAAAATGTCAAACATGTATCTATAACAGATTTTGAGAAAAGGTACATCGAAGTGGCCAATTCAACATTTTTTTTGTTTTGTCACAAAAAAATTTTGTAAAAAATAAATTTTTGTATTTTGAAAAAAAAAAATTAAAATAATGAGAAAGATGTACTTTACTTTTATAAAAAATTTCAAACTTGAATTTATTTTGAAAAAAGGCACATCAAAATGGCCAATTTAACATTCTTTGTTTCCACACAAAAAAATTTGTAAAAAATGAATTTTTGAATTTTTAGAAAAAAAATCATTTTACTATAATGAGAAAGTTGTACTTTACTTTTATAAAAAAATGTCAAACATGTATCTATAACAGATTTGAGAAAAGGTACATCGAAGTGGCCAATTCAACATTTTTTTTGTTAAGACACAAAAATATTTTGTAAAAAATAAATTTTTGTATTTTGAAAAAAAAAATTAAAATAATGAGAAAGATGTACTTTACTTTTATAAAAAATTTCAAACATGAATTTATTTTGAGAAAAGGTACATCAAAATGGCCAATTTAACATCCTTTGTTTTGACACAATAAAATTTTAAAGAAATAAATTTTTGAATTTTTAGAAAAAAAATATTATTTTACTATAATGAGAAAGATGTACTTTACTTTTATAAAGCATGTCAAACTTGAATCTATAACAGATTTTGAGAAAAGGTACATCAAAATGGCCAATTTAACATTTTTTGTTTTGACACAAAAAAATTTGTAAATAATAAATTTTTGAAATTTTAGAAAAAAAAATCATTTTAGTGTAATGAGAAAGATGTACTTTACATCTATAAAAAATTTCAAACATAAATATAGAACAGATTTTGAGAAAAGGTACATCGAAGTAACAGGGTTAGGGTTAACGGATTTAGCGTTCCAAGTTTTCGCATGATGCGCACGGGGACATGAAATGCAACACTTAATGGACATGTTAGATGTCATGCGCAATTATATTGGTTAAGCCACTTTGTCGTCAGAGAAAATGACTTCTTCTTCTGCAAGATGTTGAATGAACTTCAAAATTAAATGAGAATAGCGTACTTGTCTCATATCTTATCAGCATGAATTGACTTCCATTCTTAGGAACAACTGTAGCATATTGAATATTTTTTGCTGAAATCTAAAGTCTCTCATATTTTTCTTAACCTTTATATGGCGGGCTAGAAGGCAATTTAAACTTCCTCTTACAAGGAAGATTTTGTCGAAGAAACCTTTATTACAAACATAATTGATCCCTCAGGAAGTTAAGTAAAGTTGTAAATATAGTAGTGGCAGCATAAATAGTAAAAAAAAAATGATGGGAGGCTGCTTTTTCAAACAGCCGCTGATGTTAAAGGCGTAGGACTACTTGGCTGGCGTGACTCTTTTGTTTCTCGAAGTTTCTCGGTTTCTCTTTGTTACTCGCGATTCTCTTTTGTTTCTCGAAGCTTCTCGGATTCTCTTTGTTACTCGCTATACTCTTTAGTTTCTGGAAGTTACTCGCGATACTCTTGTTTCTCGAAGTTACTTGTGATTCTCTTTTGTTTCTCTGAAATACTAATGTATGGAAAACTGGCGAAATAAAATGAAGCTAAGGTTACAATGAAAATTGTTTTATTTCTTAATAAAATACATTACAATGTCAATTGTGTTGTTTTGAATTCCTCAATCGTGCGTAGCTATGTTACAATTCTGTGTAAGATCGGTCGATGATATAAAACGTAAGATACATAATTTAATAATTCGGGATTAATGTTTCTTGTAAAAGTTGAATCAATGTATGAATTCCCCAGAGTATTATGAAAAGTTGTTGCCACCATGACCAAATCAAAATGATAATAAATAATTAGTTAATGTTAATAAATAATAAATAATGATAATAATTAATGCTAATAAATAATTAGATAATAATAATGAGTCCTATGAAGGAGCATCTGGAAATGATGATGAGAATTTGGAGGATGAAGACAAGGAGAACGATGATAACTCTAACAATGATATATACAGGAAAAGGGACTTTATACGTATTTTTGCCCAACTTTGCGACTCAGTAGTCGCTGAACTACAATTCCGATTTTCAATTTTTTGTGACTTCTGTTGTTTCTAACTTTTTATCTCTAAAATAAAACATTAGTTAGGTTTTGACTTACGTAGTTACTGAGATATAGAGGACCTCCCATACAACGTTTTTTTGTGGCGTTTTGGCATTGAATCAAATTCCCTCCTGAGACCCCAATGGGAGGAAAGTAGTCCTACGTTAAAATTTATAGTGATATTAGAAGTAAAATTGCATTACATTCTTTCAATATAATCAACATCAAAGTTTTGAATCTTTAGTCAAATTCCGGGAAGCCGTAGGATACCGTTGGCAAGGTGTTGTTTGTTGATGCAAAGAAGCGCCTTAATTTTCGCCATTTCTTCAGTATGTGCCACACCGTTTGATGAATGAAACCAACTTATTTCGTGTATTTTTCTAATACGGTGCCAAATTCCAGGACACAGTAAGATACCGTTGGCAAGGTGTTGTTTGTTGATGACAGCAAAGAAACACTTTAACTTTCGCATTTTCTTCAGTATGTGCCACACAGTTTGAAGAATGAAACCAACTTATTTCGCGTATTTTTCTAATACGGTGCCAAATTTCGGGAAGCGTAGGATACCGCTGGCAAGGTGCTGTTTGTTGAGGACAGCAAAGAAGCGCCTTAATTTTCGACATTTCTTCAGTATGTGCCACACCGTTTGATGAATGAAACCAAATTCTCTGCGTACCTTTTCCTAATACGAGCCAAATTCCTGGAAGCGAAGGACACCGTTAGCAAGGTGTTGTTTGTTGATGACAGCAAAGAAACACTTTAACTTCGCATCTTTTTCAGTATGTGCCACACAGTTTGAAGAATGAAACCAATCTATTTCTGGATTTTCAATACGGTGCCAAATTCTCAAGCGTAGGATGCCTGGCAAGGTGCTGTTTGTTGAGGACAAGCAAAGAAGCGCCTTAATTTTCGTGACATTTCGTATGTGCCAACGTTTGATGAATGAAACCATCTATTCTCAGCGTATTTCTTTTAATACGCGGTGCCAAATTTTGGGAAGGATAAATTGGCTGGCGTTAGTGCCCACACCGTTTGATGAATGAAACCAACTTATTTCGCGTATTTTTCTAATACGATGCCAAATTCTGGGAAGCCGAAGGATACCGTTAGCAAGGTGTTGTTTGTTGATGACAGCAAAGAAACACTTTAACTTTCGCATTTTCTTCAGTATGAGCTACCCCGTTTAATGACTGAAACCAACTTATTTCTCGTTTTATTTCTAATACGGTGCAATTTTTGGAAGCAGGAGGATACCGTTGACAAGGTGTTGTTTGTTGATGATAGCAAAGAAGCGCCCTAACATTCGCCATTTCTTCAGTATATGCCACACTGTTTGATGACTAAAACCAACTTTATGGATACTTCCCGGACAGTCCAAGTTATGCGCTCTGTGATAACCAAAAAAATTTGAATAAAACGGTATTTTGAATGAAAAAATGACTTTACTTTCAAAATTGAAAATTGATTGAGTAACAACTCTTATGAACTCTTCAATGTTTCTTTAGTTATAAGAAAATCTGCAGAAGTCGCTTTAAATATTGGATCAGAGCTACGTATTCAAGAAAACTGAACTTTTTTTTCAGATTTTGCAGAGCGTTTAATTGTTTCTAGATACTAGCGAAATTTTGCTTCGTGTTGAGCCGTAGAACCGGCTTTTTTCAGTTTTCGCAGAGCACATAATGTTTTCTAGATACTTGCGAAATTTTGCTTCGTGTTGAGCCATAGAACCGTCTGAAAGGCCTTTTGAATAGGGTAACTTTAATTATAACAACCCAGTATTTAGAAAGATTTTCAAAAGAATTTTTGCGTTTCTAAGACTTGAAATGCAGTGTGAAAGAAATATTACGAACACTTTTATGCATTGAAATTTTAGAAACCCAGGAAATATTTCAAACTTTTATGAGCATTCTGAAGAGAAATAAAATACTAAGTGCTAAAATGTTTTCTTCTACGATTTATAGCACGCAAATCCAATTTATTTTATGACCAGTTTTAAATCTTTGCAATAAAATATCTTTAACAATGATGAGAAAATATCTTTTCCAATCATATAAATAAAAATCGCAGTTTGATGCATCATAAATAAAAGAATTCGCATCTTTTATAAACGAAGAGAACATAAAAATCATCTAAAAGAGCTTCTTTTCAAATCTACGACTCTAAGCCGAAGGGCTTAAATTCCCAACACAGAGGAAGTCTGTTTTTATTACTACAGCCTTAGAAAATATAGAGATGTATTTAAAAGAAATACATTAAGTGCACTTAAATGTTTCTTGAATAGTTGTATTTAAATTTATATTGAAATACCTGTTTCTTCGTTTCCTAAAAGAATTTAGAAATAGAAACCCCTGCCATGTTGACGGAATACGAGTAGGGAGGAGGGGCCTTACTTAAACCAAATAGAATTATGAGGAGCCCAGTGAGGATAAACGGTTGCCGGCACATAATATTTTTTGCCCTCTCCCTCTCATTCTGTGTGAGCTTAAAAACTACGAGGATGGATTCAAAAAAGCTTAGTGAGGATAAGCGGTTGCCGGCCCATAGTATTTTTTCGCCCTCTCCCTCTCATTCTGTTTTAGGTTAAAAAACTACGAGGATGGATTCAAAAAGAGCCCAGTGAGGATAAGCGGTTTCCGGCCCATAGTATTTTTTCTGCCCTCCCTCCTCATCTCTATCTTAGTTAAACAATGACGATGTTTGGATTCAAAAAGAGCCAATTTAGAGATAAGCGGCTTGCGGCCCATCAATATTTTCCCCTCTCCTCATTCTGTTTAGTTTAAAAACTACG
The DNA here is from genome assembly GCA_013235015.1 of Araneus ventricosus. Lineage (NCBI taxonomy): Eukaryota > Metazoa > Arthropoda > Arachnida > Araneae > Araneidae > Araneus > Araneus ventricosus. Next base: position 26,139 of record BGPR01015845.1, on the reverse strand, counting down.
AGGGATAGTTCAAAAGAGCTTGAGTGAGGACTAAGCGGTTCCGTGCCCATAGTATTTTTTCACCCTCTCCCTCTCTTAATTTCTGTTTTTAGTTAAAAAACTATGAGTGATGGATTCAAAAAGGGCCCAGTGAGGATAAACGGCTTGCGTGGCCCCTAATACTTTTGCCTTCTCCTCTCTCATCTTGTCGAGTTAAAACTAGAGGATGGATTCAAAAGAAGCTTAGTGAGGATTGTTGTTGACCATGGGCCCATATTTTTTCTGCCCTCCCTCATCATCTCTGTTTTAGCTGGTTAAAAAAACTACGAGGGTCAAAAATGAGCCCAGTGAGGATAAGCGGTTGCCGGCCCATAATATTTTTTCGCCTTCTCCCTCATTCTTGTACGAGCTCTTAAAACTACGAGGTTGGATTCAAAATGCTTATTGCGAGGAAGCGGTTGCTGCCCCCATAGGTATTCTCTCCCCCCTCCTCATTCTGCTTTAGTGTTAAAACTAATCGAGGATGGATTCAAGGCTAGGGTGGTGAGGATAAGCGGTTATCGGCCCATAGATATTTCCTTCTCCCTCTCATTCTGTTGGAGTTTAAAAAAACTACGGGATGGATCTCAAAAAAGAGCCCTGAGTGAGGATAAAGCGGTTTGCTCGGCCCATAATGCTTATGTTTTTTAGGTTACTACGGGGATGGATGCCCTGAGGGATAGCGTTCCCATTCCTTCATTCTGTCTGTGCATTAAAAAATATGAGGATGGATTCAAAAAAGCTTAGTGAGGGATAAGTTGCGGCCCATAGCATTTTTCGCCCTCCTCCTCCTCATTCTGTTTTAGTTAAAAACTACGAGGATGGATCTCAAAGCCCAGTGGAGGATTAACATTGCCGGTCATATAATATTTTTTGCCTTCTCCCTCTCATTCTGTTGTGAGAGTTTAAAAACTACAGAGGATGGATTCAAAAAACTTATGAGGATAAGGGCTGTGCCCCATAGTATTTTTTCGCCCTCTCATCTCATTCTGTTTTAGTTTAAAAACTACGAGGATGTATCAAAAAGGCTTAGTAGGATAATTTGTTATGGCTATGTATTTTTCTTTTTTTTTCTCCCTCTCTCATTCTGTTTAGCTTAAAAACTACGAGGATGGATTCAAAAGAGCCAGTGAGGATAAAGGTGCCGGTCTATTATTTTTTTTTTTTGCCTTCTCCCCTCCTTGCTCTCTGTTAGCTTAAAAAACACGAGGATGGATTCAAAAAAAAGCTTTGGGTGGATAAGCGGTTGCCGGCATAGTATTTTCTGCCCTTCTCCTCTCATTCTGTTTTAGTTTAAAAACCACGAGGATGGATTCCAAAAAAGCAGTGACGGATAAAGCTGTCGGCCCATAAGTATTTTGCCTCTCCTCTCTCATCTCTGTTGTGTGAGCTTAAAACTACGAGGATGGATTCAAAAACTATTGAGAAAGCGGCTTGCTCGCCCCATAGTATTTTTCGCCCTCTCCCTCTCATTCTGTTTTAGTTTAAAAAACAACGAGGATGGATTCAAAAAGAGCTCAGTGAGGATAAACGGTTGCCGGCCCATAATATTTTTTTGCCTCTCCCTCTCATTCTTGAGCTTTAAAAACTAATGAGGATGGATTCAAAAAAGCTGGAGGATGCGGTTGCCGCGCCCATAGAGTTTTTCGCCCTCTCCCTCTCATTCTGTTTTGGAGTTAAAAATAACAGGAAGGATTCAAAAAAGCTAGTGAGGATAAGTGGTTGCCAACCGGGTCTACAATATTTTTTTCTCGCCCCCTCCCTCTTATTCCTAGTTTTAGTTTAACTACGAGGATGGATTCAAAAAGAGCTTAGTGAGGATAAGCGGTTGCCGCCCCATAGTATTTTTTCGCCCTCTCCCTCTCATTCTGTTTTAGTTTAAAAAACTACGAGGATGGATTCAAAAAGAGCTTAGTGAGGATAAGCGGTTGCCTGTCCATACTATTTTTTCGCCCCTTCCCTCTCGCCCTATTTAGTTTTTAAAAGTACGAGGATGGATCGAAAAAAAGTTGCAAGGGTAATAAAATATTATTTATTTATTATTGACAGATAATACAAAACGGAATTTAGAGGCATGCCTGCCGATCACTTTGGCAGGTAATAATCAAATCTATTTAGGCATTTATCTGAACGCATGACCAACTTCTTTAACCCGACATGGTAGAAATCACGTCCGCTGTTCTCGGCAGTTGTTTTCACATCACGGTTAGAAGAGAGCCTTGTTCCAGATAGTGTTTGGAGCCCAGATTGAGTGCCAAATCTGGGCTGCATGGGGGTGTCTCCATACTTTCCACTTCAACTTTTGCAGCAATTCTTGAGTTTTGCGTGCAGTTTCGGTATTGTCATGCCGGAGGATTAAAAAAATGATTTAACATACTTGGGCCTTTGCATTGGATGGCTTTACGACGGCCCAGTGACTATTTGCTTTTTCAATAATTATAGGAACACTTAATATCTGCAGAAGATACTCTTCAGACAGTGATGTGAAAACAGCCACTAAGAACTAGCTGAATGGACAGGGACGTGATTTCTACGATGTCGGATTAAAAAAGTTGGTTCTGCGTTCAGATAAATGCCTAAATAGATTTGATGATTATGTGGGAAATTGAAGGGCAAGTATGCCTCTTAGTTCCCTTTTGTGTTTTCTGTGTATTTTTAATATTTTTTTCTGTTACCCCTGTAACCTATTTTTTGGATCACTCCTCTTACAAATACTTATATTTTGTTCCTACTGCTCTCTAAGACAGTTGCCATGTCTTCCCAAACACCTCTCTCCTCCCAATCTCTACGCCACTTACGCAGAAAATACATGCATTCCTATTAAGTAACCCCCTCTATCCTTTCTCTGGTCAGCATCCAGTGGCGTGGCGAGAGTGACCGCAAAACGTGTTATGCCCGTCACGTCGAAGTATTCGGGAAATCTGAATGACAGCCACTGTAATAGCTCGAGTACTAAGGACGGAGTCCTAATATCCAATCACCTGGCCACGGCCCGACACCTCCTGAAGCAGGCACGTACTATCACTGGTACAGGGTAACTCGACTTTAACTATTACTATACCCACCAGTTAAGCGACAGCCCACTTAGTTATCTGGCGACCTCTTATATGCGTATACTGGCGATGCCGCCCCAGTGGGAGGCATGACAAGGGTAATCGGAAGAGCTGAGTCATCCCGCCCTACCTAGGCATCCGGGAAATCTGAATGACAGCAGCTGCAGAAGCTCGAGTACTGAGGACGGAGTCCTAGTAGCAAATCACCTAACCTTGGTACGACCTCTCCCGAAGTGGAATTGGGGCATAACCTGATTTCTCGGTTCTTCAGTGGCCCAGCAATGGTGAATGGGTCTTGGGGCATGTTTATATTATTTTGTACACCTCTTCATGTTTGATTGTACGAGTTGGCGTAAACACACTAATATCTTCACCTTGGCTCCTAAGATTGGCTGGCATCTATACGCTCCTTGCCTCCCCTGTTGAAACGACACTGGCGGAACCCTTTCTTGTGTAAACCTCACATAATAATGTCAATGTCCATGTAGGGTCGGATATGATTATATTTATGTGTAGTGCAACCGGTTTTCTCGGTGTGGAACAATGTAACTTTTATAAAAATGTGAAAGGAATGGTCGACTTTGACACGAATAAAAAAGTACCAAAACTTGGAAAAAGGAAAAAGGTATGCTTATATGTGAATAAAATACCATTAAAATATTCATTTCTTGACAAAATAGTTACTAGATTCAGCGATTTACCCTTTTCAGTACGGGCCAGAAAAGTTTTTGAATGCTGGTACTGCTGTACCAGACACAAGTGAGAATTTCACTCCCCCAATTCAACGCAATTCTTTTGGTTTAATTCCCCGTAGCCTAAAGGTTAAGTATATTTCAAATGATGTTTTCTCAAAACTAAGTTTTTTTTCAGATTTGAATATCCTTGACGTGGTTAAAGTCTATTAATTTTTGAAGAACTTACATAAAATTTATAATTAGGATTTCTGTATACATTGAAACATGCCTTTATAATCTTTTTAAGTTTAGAAGTCAATTTTAGTTTAGAAAAACAGAACATTTAGTATACAAGCATAAAAATATTTCTGTAAAATTAACTTTGAAATGAAATTACAAAAAATATACGGTTCTGTTCCAAATATGTTTTTAAGTGATAATAGTGAACAAATTAGAGAGAAAAAATAGATCTCACTGAGAATTTTAAGAATTTCTAAATTATAATTTTTTTTGAATTAAAAAAAGCAGTATTCACCTATTCGGAAAGCTATAGAGCCAAACGAATCACAATTTCCCTAAAATATAGTGCAAATGTTGACCTCTATGTACATAAGAAAGGTAATTTGAGGTGGTACGTAGTCTTTTATGTGAAACTGGTACTTTGAACAAAAACAGGTTTTACATACAGAACTGAATTTCTTCAGCATTCATGAGACCGCATGTTCATGTAAGATGTGGAAGAAAATCAGAAACATTCTTCCTGGGCTCATAAAAATTCAGTTTTCTCTTCCTGTTAAGCTACTATTTATTGTAAGAAGGACAAAATTGAACATAAATTCTTTAAAGGAGATAGCAAGAAGAATTGAAATAAAACCCTTCGATCCTAAGGATTTAAACAATGATAAACTCTGGTTTATATGTTTCCAACCACTGTGAAATTGAAATGCTCAGTCTAACTGGAGTACTGAGTAATGACTGCTCATGCAACGTCTAATCGTGATGTATTAGCCTATTAGAAAGATTCATTGGAAAGAGTATGCCTCAGACTCTCAGTTATTTATTCAGTTGTTAAGGAAGTTGTTG
>BGPR01015844.1:13189-32769 GCA_013235015.1 Araneus ventricosus | reverse complement strand
AAAAAATGTTGCTCTCTTTCAACATTAACCAAGGCAGAATTTTTATTTCGTAGCTTTTAATATGCCCTCAAATATCCAATGACGTTAGCTTAATTACCATGCGATGTTTCGCTAAAATTGGACTATAACTCTGGTATACGAAAAGGACAGTTATCATATGTTACGTTCCATCATTCAGACCAATGTTTTAATTTAACCACGGTTGTAATCAATAGATGGCAGCACAAATCAGACAGTTGCTGTCTGTTCACGTTCACGTGGCAAAAACCAAGTGACCCACCCAACCGAGGGTTCTGCTCATTTTCTAATATATGCTCGTAACGGTAAGAACACAAGTTCTTTATTTTGCTGCGGTGACGAAGCACATGCAAGAACGAGACTGATATAATTATTTTCTGCTTTAAAGTTTTATGAATTCATGAAAAATTTATGAATTCAGTTTTATGAATTCGTAAATGAAGTCACATTAAAGTTTCATGAATTCAAGATAAATTTTATTTAATCATTTGATGATTTTTAGAAATATTTATCCTGTTTTATTATTTTTAGTTCATTATTTATGCACACTAGTGTTTGGGCGAAATCTTGATATAATATCACCTGATTTCACTAGGTCGGGAGAGGGCAAAGACGACGCGAGAATTCAGTTTGAAAAAGCTCTTCGCGGAAGTATTTCAAAACATTTTGCGCACAGATTAATAATTAAGAATATTTCTGAAAGCAATGAAAGTGAAAAGAATGTAGAGAAATCGTAAATGAAGCAAAGCGTGCAAATGGATCATAGAGATTTATTACAATATAATGCAATTCATATTCCAAAAATCAAACTCATTACTCAGCTATTGCACTTAAGGCAGCAAAATTGGATTAGAACACCAGTACAGGAGAAGGCGAAGCGTAATCCAGTCTTCAGAGCAGTATTTTAATTTAACTATAGTTATTGTTAGTAGATGGCAGCACCAATGAGTGTTCCCATTGCACCCTGAGGCGGGATTCAGGATGGTTGAAAGAGAGTGCTCTGAAAGTATCGCAGATATTCATTCAGTGCGGTCGGTTAGCCGAAAAAAATTTCACTTCGGGCAGAAAACATGCCCTTTGAGGTATCATTACTACACCATTTACTGAATGTAAAACACCCTATACGCCAAGTTTTAGAGCCACCATTGGTCGGCAATGACGTCATAAAAATGAGGGTCAGTGACATTTTTTTTTCTGAATTATGTTCTTGTTTTCAGTTATTTATCAGGAATTCTGTTATATTTCATTGTTATCTGATCCAGAAAGTTAGATATATTAATTTAGAGTATAACAAGGACAATTCATGACTCATGTTCATTCAATCGTTAGTCAGCAATGGCGTCTCCAAAATGATGATCAAGTGAAAAATTGTTTTCCCAGATAGCACGTAAGTTTGCAGCAAGTTTGATTTTGACTTGTCATGGCAAAATTTGACGCGTCAAACTTGAATCGAACTTGTAGCAAGTTCGATGTGACAAGTAGCGCCACCTCTTTGCAAATCAAACTTGCAGCAAGTATGCAAAACAAGCTTCCTGCAAAGATAGCACAATAAAGAGATAATTATCTTTGTCTCTGTTTTAAAAAACATCCTATTTTTAATAGCATCTCCTAGACCGTAATTCTTTTTTATTAATTCAATAAATCAATGATAATTTGTGAAAAAAATAACTTTTTTATAAAAAAATTTTTTGAAGCATTTTCCATCTTTTTACTAAATATAATCACTCTCACTTTAAAGAAAACTATATCGCCTTTATTTTTTATTTTTTTTTTTGAAATTTTAACGTTTATAAACAAAATTAAATCTAAAAAACAGTCGGTGTTTGTTGAAAAATAATAACTAGACATTTTGTCCCATTTTAAAGTAATTACTTTTGAACTCTAATTTCATAATTTATTCTACTAGCAAAACGTAGTTATTAGCGAAAATCGCTCTCTCTTTGACTTCAAATCGTATTCTCAACTCAAAAAATTAATGAAAACTAGAAAATAGTTTAAAATAAATCGTATACGAATCGCATCGAACGATGTTTTAGCGAAATCTATCCTCTCCTCTCAGAGTTCAGCTGGCTCAACGGTTAGCGTCCCCGCTTCGGAACCGGGAGGTCGCGAGTTCTATCCTGGGTTGTGTTTGTGTTCTGTTTTTGCTATAATTTGCGATGAGTTTGACACGGCAAACTTGCTGCAAGTTCGTTTCATGGTGACTTCGGAGCTTTCGTTAACTTGCTGCAAGCTTACTGCAAGCTTGCACACTTGTCATGACAAATTTGTGGCAAACTTGCACTCTTGTCATGACAAATTTGTGGCAAGCTTGCTGCAAACTAAAATTGCTATCTGGGTTTGAGCTTAGTTTGGTATTATTTAATCCTGCTTTGATACAGAACGAAAGCAATTTCGGGACAAACCTCAGAATTTTGAGCCGTAATCAGATGAGGAGAACGAAGCCGGAACCGGCATCCCCTTTTCCAAACTTCCGCGACACACCAAGAGGAGGACGTTTGACACTCGACGTCAGATTTACGTGCACCAGGCACACATACGAGACACGTCGGAATCGGGTTGCGAACACGAGATCTTACCACCAGACCACCGAGATTCAAAATGTTTTCCCGAGTTCTGTTCTTGTTTTATGTTGTTTATTTTGCACACTGTAATATTCTGATGTTTTGCTGTTACAAAAGATTAAATAGGGCATTAAAATACTATAACTGACATTCAGAAAACTGAGAACAAGAATATTGTAGAATGAAGCAGAGCTGCCGATATGCACAACAATATTTTACGGTTGAGAATGGTAATAGAGCATCTATCATTATACAGGGGGTCACAAATAATTGGACCTATTTCAAAAATTAATTAAAAGTTATAATGTTACAACTATGGGTTCCTTTTTAAATGAGGAGGCATTTTAAAAGGGTTTTTTTTCTTCAGATAGGTAATGCGCCATTACGGTAGTCTAGGTGGTCGTATATTATTGGACATCTCCCATTTTTGAGAGCCATTATCTAAAAAACTACTAAAGCTAGTAGGAAAATAAAAGCATGTATTTATAGGGAATTTTACGCTCTTTAATTTGTTAAATCAATTGTAATTCAAAAACTGAATAGTTTTCGAGCTATTCAAGAAAAACTAAAAAAGGAAACCAGAAAACGCTCATCGGCTTCTGCTGATCGGTAGCTATTGCTAATGAAAAGGCCTCGCTGTAGCAAATTTAAAATGCTGTAATAGCATACCTGAAAAAAACTTTTTATTTACCCTCTCATTTAAAAAACCCACAGTTGCAACATTATTGGTTTTTTAAAAATTACTTTTGGAAATGAGTCCAATAGTTTATAACCACCCTGTATATAGTTTCTTTAACTACCTATGAAGGTCCTTCATTCAGTGAAAATAATGGGCTCCCTACGGTTTAAAAATCAAAAACAGTGGATAATTTTGTGAAGAGGAACGGCAGCCGATTTCATTTGCTGCCTTTTTCACCCAAATACACAGAGTGAAAAAAATTATAGTCATGAAGAAAGCATTACATATTGAGAATGAGGGTTTTAAATCTACTTAATAAACCGTGACTTAAAAGTGGGGGGCAGAGACACATCTTCAGTTTAGTATTCCTGGTGCAGGAGTAGCTGAATCATGCCTGAAATCTTCACATATTGTAAGAGCTAGATGTGCTGATGAACTAACTCTAGTAGTATTCCATTGCCTTCAAAACCAGGCATACAAGAAACACTGTCAATACGTACTCAATAATGACATAAAGATGAAAACAGAATGGAAATAAAACATAAGAAAGGCTCAGTTCGGGTCCGCGCAGTAGAGTTTTCGTGAAAACGTCGGGATAAAATCATAAAACAAGCATGTCGTATTAATATGTAATGTAATTATCAATCTCTTTCATACATTATTTACACAGAGTAATATAATAGTTACAGAATAGATAAATCACAAGCTACCACAGACCCTTGCTACATGCGATAAACTTGTAATTTATCTATTCTGTAACCATTATACCACTCTGTGTAAATATTGTATTCAGGAGATTGGTAAGTAAATTACATATTAATACGAAACACTCGCTTTATGATTTTATCCCGACTTTTTCACGAAAAATCTTCGACGCAGACCCGAACTGCGCCTTTCTTATATTTTATTTAGACTAGCTTTTGATGCCGCCATCTGTTAACAGTATATAGAACTACATTTCGCGTAATCGCATTTCCCTGTGTTTGTTCGAGATCTTGAGGAAATACCAACTATTCATCCTGACATTATATTCAGAGTTTCTAGGAAGTAAACTCACCAGCAATAGAACCGCATCTGCCTCTTCTACCATATATGATGACTAGTTCCACTAGCAGAATAACAAGAAAATTAAAGGCAAAGGATGAGATTTAGGAATTTTAGAAAATTAAGATGCTCTTCTAAAATGAATGGTATCGAGTCCTGGTATTTCCAGGACTATAACAGAGTTTGAGAAAAATTCTTTCATTGGATTGGGGATGACCTACGAAGTTGACATCATTAAGATTCACGAGCATTCAAGCACATGTTTAAAAAAAATCCCAAATGTTAAGTGTCATAATGAGGAAGGAAATCCCTCTGAAGGGAGTCAGTTAATTTCCATTGGAATCAGAAATGTTGTAGTTTCCAAAGAACCGGAGACTGCAGCGCCTGGAGCTTACTTGAATGGGTGCAAGCAAGCATAAGAGTACTTTGCACTTGGCCTAAATGAACAAGATAGCATTAAAAGAAATAATGTTCGTTTCTTTGACGGTTCAGTAAAAGGTATGGAAAGGCTGAGAAAACCTATCAATGAAGCTTATGTGGTAAACTGTTTAGAAAACTACTTAGACGAAAGAAGTAAGAAATACAAATGCAGGAACCAAAACCATCTTTGGAGAAATGGTTCAGTACTTATTCGGAAAAATCAAAAACATTTATGGACTAGTGTAATGATGTCTTTCAGGCATACACATTCATAGCTTATTCTTGTGTGTGACGAAAATTGATGTGATATTTGATTGGTGTAATCCCTTATTCATGACATCTGACTGTCGCCTATTGGAAGGAACGGGACTTGATTTTCATGTGACACCATCTACGAAAATCCATTGAAACTGCAATTATTTTTTACGAATAGATGAGAATAAAAAACAGCTATTTCATCTCTTAGCGACAGAGCTTCCACCTGAACAAGAACGAAGAAGAAACAAATGTTTGCAAACTTGAAAATAAAGTTATTTCAAACATAGGAAACATAGATGCAACCAGAATTTTACCTATATGGCACGAAGAAGCAATTGACTGCGTTCTTCTATACGTAAAAGCAGGGGCGGCTCGTGTATGGGAACTGCAGCACCCCCAGCTTTTTCCTTAATCCAACTTTTTCTTTAATCAATTTCTTTTATTTCGCATTTAAATACCTAAATCTATCAACAAACTAGCGAAATGCAACATTAAACGATTTTGATCTTCAGATGAAACTCGAGGAAGGCAGAAAACTAAGATCCCTATCTTATTTTTCACTACCCGAAGATGGTGCGCAAAGGAAAAAGTAACTTCTCAAAAGAGAACTGTGGGTCCTTCCAGCTCCGAATTCCGCTGTCGAAGTCGAATTGGGCAGTTCCCGTAACATTAGAAACGAAATTTTCAACGTTTCTTCGCCGCGGAAATTTTTTTCGCAAGCCAGAACTTTGAAAATAAATAAGGAAATGGAGGATAAATAAAAAATTATTAGAAAAAGTTTCCTTTATAGTAATTAAATTTGAATGAATTTTCTTGCAATCCAAAGGATTTGTCGATAATTTTCAGTTATAAGTGCTGATGAAATGCTCGCGAGAAATTTTCGGAGACACAAATAAGTTTTGAAAATTTTCTTGACTCCCAATGTTCTATACCATCCTATTTGGGATCATAATTCATAGTTTAAGAAGCCTCTATTTTGAACAAAATACGATTCGCTCAAGGAACAGAATTTCTTAATGAATATTGATAAGTTTATTCCATTTTAAATTATCTATTACTTCTATCCTAGGGATTAATTTATTCTATTATATCTGTCTAAAATAGATGTAATAGAATAATCTTTTTTTTCACCTTGGGAATTTCTGTTACCGTATCAGGACTTGAACTTTGCCTTTCAGCATTAAAAAAAGAATAAAAATATATGAATCGGGATAGGCAAACTTTTTTTCTGTCTTTTCGCTATAAACAGAAAAAAGAAGAATGGATTTTATTTCTAAGAGTAATTTTTAACGATACTAATAGACAGTATTTGTTTACGGTTATTATTATATTAGTTATGCTGTAACATTTTTATTGTTAATTAACAAGAAAATTATCTTATTTCTGCATTTATTGTCATTTGAATGTTCAACGCGGCTGTGATAATTTTTAGAAATGTAATACAGGAAACGGAACTGAAAATAAATTTCGAGATTAATTTTTTTAATAAATTAATTTGTTAATATGATTACGTAGTTTTGATAAAAAATGTTTTGAGTTTATTTATTAATTATAAAACTACTAAAATTTAATGAGAAAAGACAAAAAATGTAAGTGGTACAAATTTGCAATACTGTGCAGTAAAGGATTACAAGTTACAGCACTCCCAAGATTACATAACACGAAACGCCACTGCGTTAAAGCATGCAGCTGAAAATGGTCGTGACTATATTAGAAAACGGACATTGGATTTAGAAGTGACTGTTTTGATGATAGCTACTCTTTCTACAATGCGAAATATTAAAGATATTTAGACTGACTTTGGCCCTGGGAACACAGCAAAGAATGATTGCTGTTAATGAACCCCTGAAATATGTAATAATCTATCAATGTTGCATTCGATCGTCATTTTTATGGTATAAAAAACATAAAAAAGGCGCAGTTCGGGTCCTCGCCGTAGATTTTTCGTGAAAACGTCGGGACAAAATCATAAAAGAAGTATATCGTATTAATATGTAATGTAAGTATCAATCTCTTTCATACAATATTTACACAGAGTAGTATAATGGTTACAGAAAGATAAATCACCAGTTTATCGCATGTAGCAAGGGTCTGTGGTAGCTTTTGATTAAAATAAATTCAAATCTACTTGAGAACGCACAACCTTTAAGCCACACAATAAAATAAACCGAATAAACAATTGTTTACATGCTTTCCCGAAGAAACTGAGCCCACACCACTAGGCCACCACGACCTACGACTGAAAAGAGACAACCATAAATATTTTCAGCCTAGTAGAGAAAACTGTACGAAACAAATATAAACAACAAAAACAACTACAAACTGCACAAAAAAATAACTCTTCATTAACGCTTAATTCTCTCTTAAATATCAGTTTGGGAACATTGGCCTTCACAAGAGAATAGCTGATTACATTGCAGTCAATTTTTAATGGATTTGCATCTCGAACATTGTCCTTTGCATCCACGTGATTCCAGTTTCTCATAACTTTTGTATACGCCTGCAATTGTCGCCCATAGAGGGATGTAACAATCATTACATTTTTCCTATTTCCATGTTTCCGGTAATAGAAATTCAAAATCTTTTTCTATGCAATGCACCCAGATTAATGCTTGCCGTGGAGTTAACTCCACGCTTAAACCAAACGAGCGAAATTCGATCCGATGGAGAGAATTTTCGCTCCTTTCCGTACTTGAAAGTACATCGTCCTTTCGGAGCGTTTTACAATCCTTCCGCGGAGCGAAATATTAGAAGCGAAATTTCGTTCCTTTTTGTATTGGACGATTTCGCTCCTTTTTCATTAGTTTTTAATATTAAAATTAGCGTATTAAAGAAATGCTCCTTTTTGAGCAATATTTTAAGCAATGATTTCGCTCTTTGTTGAATAATTTTTAATGTGGAGCGTTTAAGAAAAAACGTTCTTTTTTTGGAAATGATTTCATTACTGATTTCTTTCCTTTTTTATTAATTTGCAACTTTATTCAGAGCGTTTAAAAGAAAAAAGTTCTTTTTCTGCAAATGTTTTTTTATTGATTTCGCTCCTTTTTTTTATCAGTTTGTAAATTTATTCAGAGCGTTTAAAAAAAAAACGCTTTTTTAAAATTCTTTTATTATTGATTAATTAATTAGTAACCTTTTCTGAACGTTTAAAAGAAAAGATTTTTTAAAAGCAATATTGAGACCAGTGATTGTGTACCTTATAAAGAGCATTATGAATAATTATGCCCCTTGAGGTAGTAAAATGCGGCTTATTATTTTATCCTTGTCAAGATTTTAACTAAACATAAACGGTCTTTTACCTTAGTTTCATCACTTTTGCTATTTTAAAAACTAGTAAGAAACAATTTTGGGGGTTCTTCTTTTAATATCAGCATTATTCTGCATAGTACGACAGATTTCTATAATGGTAACAATTGTAAACTATATAGCACGGTTTATAATAAATAATTTTTTAATAAAATTCACCAAAAGAACGGTACTGTTTACTAGTACAGTTGTTAAACTTTAAGATATATGTGCCAAACACAAGGCTTATAAATGTATGACCAAGAAATAAAAACAAATAATTTAATTTTTTATTTTTATTCTTTAAATATTTGTAAACCTTCATTTAGACAGCATTCTTACTGACTTATGAAAGGTTTTAAAAATTTTTAACGAATTCTTGGCCATACATCGTATTTTGTTTTAATTTTCGCATGTTTTTAAGATTTTAAGCCTGAAATATCACGAACGGATTTATCCTTTAAGAACATCTAAAGCACACAACACACCAGTTATTTGCATGAATTCTACATATCTTTTACGAATTATAATTTTTAGATAATATTAATTATTAAACTTTTAAATTTGCATTGACTAGTAAAGTCATGACAGACTGTGTTAGCTTAAAAAATATAATAATATCTTGATGGGAAAAAATAAAAAAACATAGCTGAAAGAGAAAATGTCCTTAATACATCACTTAAAGTATTCAGAATTTTCAAAAAATTCAGCACAGTATTTTTATACTTTTATTACAACATAAAAATACATTTTTACATAAATTCACTATAGTATAACCAAGTATAACATTTTCTACAATAACAACCAAGATGAGAAATCTGAAAAATGCTTAATGAAAAAGAATCGAACTGATGATAAATTACAGAATAAAAACTTATTGCAATAAGTACCCAATAAAAATAATAAGAACTGCACGTGGGTTAAAAGCTTACAATTAAATTCAAAATTATTATACTATATTTACATGGCAGCTAAATGTAACCAACTAGAGTGTATAAATGTCATTGGTGTAAAGCAGGTTTAAATACAGGTAAAACATAAATAAGTAAAAAGATGTTACTTGATTACACACCCCAAGCAAAATTTTTGACATTCATAAAAATATTACACATATTTATCTGCAAATTTTATACTTAAAATTAACAAAGTGTCTGAATTTTTAACTACTACATATATATCCAATTCCACAAATCATTAGAAAATTACCTTTAAAAAAATGAAAAACTTACAATTTTTTACCAATTGCTGTGTGTGAGTGTGGTTGTATTTTGATGAAATCCAAAGAAAAATATTACACACTAAACTCTCACTAACAATCAAAAATATCTCATTATTTATTGATAAATAGCTAGTTATTTTGGTCAAATTTATTTAAATACATTGGACACATAAACTGATTCCTAATATTTGCATACAATTTTAAATTTTGGTAAAATTCTAACTAAAATTAATTAACATTCCACTATTTGTGAACCAATAAGGTGCAATTTTCTATATAGCTATTAATAATTAATTATAGCTATAATTTTCTATTGCTACATATTATACAGATTTCAGTTGCACTCCTCCGAAAACAAATTCAGTTATTTACAATGAGCAAAATCACAAATAAACACATAAAAGTTACCCCCCCCCCAAAAAAAAATCACTTGGTAAGCAAATAAATTATAAAAGATAGCCATTTTTGTGTACATTTCTTTCTGCTATACTCATGCAAAAACAAATTTTCCAATAATAAAAGCTCATTATTTATTTTCCCCAATATTTACATACATGGCAAATGTGCATTTTAGACTCTTTTCAAAAGCAAAATCTTCAATTATTTACAAATAAAACTGATGCTTCTGTATAAAATACCTACAGTTATATTTTGGTAAAATTCATATAAAAATATCACACATAAAATTCTCACTTACTATTAAATATAACATTTCTCTATTTCTAAACCGATAAGATTTCATATACAACCATTTCTGACTAGTAAACTTATAAACACACACTAGTAAACATACATCACAAATAAAAGAGTAAATCTTGCTGCTTTTTATACAGTTATTCTTGTTTAAATGCAATTCTGAAATGAAATATTTCAAACATTTTTCACAAATAAACCTTATAGTTTTCCTTGATTGTACAATGAAGTCTTTGATCTCCTGAAACCTGCAAAATAAATTATTTAATTGAAGAAAAATTTCTTCAACATAGTGAAGGACATTGCTCAAACAGATTTTTTTAATAATTAGTTTCTGTTACCATAAAAACATTTAAAGTTAAAAATTTGTTGTAAATGTCTTTTAATGGTTTAATTATTATTACATACAGAACAGTAAAAAAGTGTTTTGAATGAACTTTTTGAACAAATTATGGAAATAGGTCTTGTCACATACTCCCCACATCATTCTATTATCATTATTAAGATGAGATCATTATTAAGATGTTATCATTTTTAAGATGAGATACACATCCATTTGTTCCGCACACATATTTGCAAATTTTTATACGATATTTAATTTTTTGTTTTGAAGTATATCATAAGACCTCTGTAAACCTTAGACAAAAGCAAAGGCATAGCAATTAAACTATGAAGTATGACCTCAATTACTAACCTTCCAAATGTAATTAAAAATAACTGTTATATAAAAGTTACAGTAAGATTCTTTAGTTAGTAACCAAGCAATGGCATGCAAAATTTTGAACTAAATCAAAAGTAAACTATTTATGAATGAGAGAAATTAAAATATTCATAAAAAATTGTGTAAGTTTTTTAGCATAAGTTGAAAAGCATTTGCAGCTGTATTAAATAGATGGATGTCACTAATAGATGGATTTTCCTAAACATATGATAATTTTTAATTAGTTCCCACAAACACAGTTATATTTCTATGAAAAAACCATGATGTTTAGTAAAGAAGTGCATTTTATAACTTTCTAAAGCAAATTCATTACTATTCTGCAATGAAATAAATCAATTTTATTTATTCAGTCATACCATCTACTTCTTCAAAGAATCTATCTGCAACAACTTTTTGGCATTTGTAACAAATATATCCAGGCATTTTATAGATGTCAGTGTCGATGATTAAATAGCATAACCTAAAATCAAAAATAAAAATAAATAAAATTTCTTAAAAGATATTTACCCTACAGCACTGAGTTCAACATGTAGAGTACATTCTTATAGGGAAGTATGAAGATGCGAGAGAAATGGAAAAAGCTAATTGTGCCCAAAATAAACTACTGCTCCTCCCCCCCCATATTCTAATAGTGGAAAAATTAAACTAAAAACACTCATCCCAGTGCACAATTAATAATAATAAAAACTAGTTTTATGCTTATAAATGACTTGATCAGTTAGGTAATTGGTACATCAATAGGAGACAAAACTTTTTAAAACATAGAATTTTAATAATCTCAATGGAAAGTTAATCTAAAAGAAGAAATCCAGATTGATTAAGAAATTCTCATTAACATTCTAAAAATGTATATATAAAAAATACAATAAGTGTTATAAATAAAAATAAGTGTGATTAATATATTGGATGAAGATAATTTTCATTATGTTAAATTTCTTTCTGAACTTTCTAATGGATAATCTATAATGATAAATAATTTTCTAAAAAATAAAGTGGGATAAAACAATGTATTCAGGATGAAGAAATGTCTTATTATTTTTAATGTCTCAGGAATTTTCAAATTTGCATTCAAGTATAACATATGTTAGGGATATGCTCAGAATGGAATTAGGTCATTTAACAAAGTTTTTGCAGAATGTGCATAAATATAATGTTAAGTATATTATAAGAAATAAATATAATTTAGATTAACTAAACTTCCATTAAAATAGTCTCTCAAAACACAAACACTCTGTGGACAGACAAATTAAATCTTGCCATTTTTTCTCCCTAACATGTTCAAAAATTTATTAATAGAAGTTATTCTGATGATTACACATTTTATCCAAGTAAAATAAACACATAAATAAAAAATATTTATGAAAACTGCAGATACTTTATAATAATTAAACAATGTCCAAAATATTAAAATAATGAAAAATTAATAAACATTATTGATTTATTTTACTATCAATTTAATTACTACAGTTTTCGAACACGATTGATTTCGACAAAATCGATGATTTCGCGTGAAGCGGTGTCATATAAAAATATCTGGACAGATTCCTGACTATGAAATAAGTTAAAAGGCAATTTTAGAATTTGAAAATGTAACTCACCATACTGTGCATCGTCCTGATTAATGTAAATAACAAATATTCTTTACTTCGATTCATTTTAACGCTCCCAAATGCTTCCACACTGATATGAAGGACGATGGCTAAAATAAAAAAAATGTCGCACAGTCTTATCGGGCCTGAGTAAAAACAAAGATAAAGGAAAAGCGCCAAATCCTCACGTGACGATATTAACAAATGGTTTTTCGGACACCCCTTCTGACTGAAACAGTAATTATAAAACGCTCCTAAAATGCTGAACTCGAGGGGCGAAATCCGATTCCGTTATCTGTTTCTTGGCGGGCAGGAGGTGGGAACTGGTTTTCCACGATATAAGTGCTTTAAGGAGCTTTTTTCGTACTAAAAGATCGAAAAGGTGAATTTTTTCATTCGCTCCTTTTTGGAGACCAGAAAACGCTCAATTGAATTTAGCGTGTCCACTTGCTGAAAAAAGTTTATTGGTGATATGTGCTTAATAGCTGTATTCTTCATGTCAAAAAAGTCGACAGTCATTGACAGTATTTAATTGTGATGCTGCGTTATAGAACAACAAACCTATGGGCAGTAAGCATTAACGAATCATCTGGAGATTTGCAGTCGCAACTCAGCAAAACTGTTGCTCCTGTCATAGATATTAATAAAAATGTCCATGCGCTTTTTGACGTGAAAACATCTTTCCGCTCGTTGCAGTGATAGTCGGTCGAACCTTCTTGTGTGACAAAATACCGTCAGATTTGAATCGCTAATAACTACGAGACTAATATTGCGAAAAGAATGGCTGACCCTGAAACGGATAGATCATATCTGTAAGAGTTTTTCGCATAGAATTTGTTGTGTCTGTGACGTCATCGTACAAGTGTAGGCGCGTGCCCGTGATTGTTATGAATTAGCTTTATGTAAGGTTATAAATAAGTGTAGCGTGGAAAAGCGTTTAGCTAGGAGGTTGATTCTAGTGTCATTTTAAAGAGCTTGAGGAGCATTACTAATAACCAAAAAGAAACAATAAGGATAATTATCACAATAAAAGTAAAAATCGGTAATAAATTGAAAATTTCAAACCCCGGATGTTTTTTGATTATAACATGCAAGCCATCCGAGTTTTCTTTCGAGCTGTACGAAACTTACAGAAAACTTGACAATATGTAAAAGAAACATTGTATTAAAATTTCAATTCAAATGAGCATTTGTAGTAAATAATGTTTTACTGCGCATACTTGAAATGTAGTTCTATATACTGTCAACGGATGGCGCCATCAAAAGATATTCTAAATAAAATATAAGAAAGGCACAGTTCTGGTCCGCGCTGTAGAGTTTTCGTGAAAACGTCGTTATGAAATCATAAAACAAGTATTTCGTATTAATATGTAATTTAATTAGCAATCTCTTTAATACAATATTTACACAGAGTAGTATAATTGTTACAGAATAGATAAATCTCAAGTTTGTCGCATGTAGCAAGGATCTGTGGTAGCTTGTGATTTATCTATTCTGTAAATATAATATACTACTCTGTGTAAATATTGTATTAAAGAGATTGATAATTAAATTACACATTAATACGAGATACTTTTTTTATGACTTTATCGCGACGTTTTCTAGAAAAATCTATTGCGAGGACCCGAACTGCACCTTTTTCATTTTTTTGACATTCATCTATAATTTGTTTTTGATTGTTCAAGATCTTTGACTATTTTATTGTTTGATTTGCTGGAAATACTATTGATTCAAGTTAATTTTGTCAAAATTTTGGTTTTGAGTATCTTTTGTCTCAAGTTGATCCGTTGCTATAGCGTGCTCTTTTAGTGTCTTGTATTGTAGATAAACAAGGACATTTAAATTTTGAACTGAAGATTAACCAAGTGAGTTACTTGGTTGAAACAAATGTTAAATAAATATTTCAGAGTGAAGAAGCAGAACTCATAGTACTGAAAAGTGCACAGTGGACAACCATTACATGAGTTGGATATTTAAGTGAAAGTTTCCTAACTAAAGATCGTCATTATTTAGCTTTTGTCTTCACTTTTGGTCCTTTCAGACCAGTGGGAACTAAATTATACAAGAATTTACGAGGAAATTTGGCATTATTGTGTTTTTGGTAAAAATAGCCTTTTTATCGGAAAATTGTTGATTAAACAAATAAAATTCTTTTTGTGAAGTATTTTTGAAGATAAATAGCTTATTTGAATTTGAATTGATATTTAATATATAAATCGAAATGTAAAGGGACAAACCAGACACATCTAAGGTCGACTCCCCAACGACCGGCATCTCAAGAGCAAACAGTTGCTGAGGACTTTTTCAGTCGGCGACGAAGATTCATGCGTATGTTACGGAGTGTTTGGATAACACACCTATTTCAAAACATAATCTAAAGAAACTTATGTGATTTATGTCTAGTTTTATGACGGTGATAAACAGACAACAAAAGGCCTATTCTACAGTGTTAGGAAGAATACAGGAACAATCGAAAATTGCAATAACATCCGAGTTATTAAAGATGAAGACAGTTGTAACTCCTCCTGTGATGCCCTCATTTGCATCAACAGTCAAGGAGAAAATCTAGAAGCAGGAAAAGAGAAGAGGTTCCTGTTGCCATCTATATTATCTATAAGAGGATAGTGATAATACTATAGGAAAATTAAGGTTGGAAACGGAAATAATTATTATAAATCTAATTCCTTCTAAAATAGGTCTTTTATGTACCCCAGTACTTCCGCAGAAAAATCCCAAAAAATCCGGCTTGGGCAACACCCTTAAATTTTGAGTAAACGTCCGTCATCTTGGGTTTTCCCCAAAACGCCATAACTCAGCAGTGGACAAGACATTTCCTGCCGTTTCCTTTCTTTCACAACCCACTCCGAACCAGCCTGCCAAAATTACCTTAAGGCTTTACATGGACCGGAGGGGAAGTTGTTTCAGTGAGCTCCAAAGCAAAGTTTACATTCTACACCGAAACACTGGTGGATAAAGCTACATCGAAATAAATTTAAATACAATACTAAGCCAGTCAATATTGACATGTTTCCGCTTGCTGCATTCTTCAGCCGTAAAACGAAGACAATTGTTAATTGAGGTGGGGTTAGAAGGCTGAAGATTGACAAAGGGGAAGGGTATCACTGCTGACTTATCGTAACATCTTTTTCCTGCAATCTCCATGAAACTACTCCATACCTTACGAGGTTCTTCAGCTGAGTTGAGACCAGCCATCCAAAATCTGGTGGTATGTCGTTCCAATGTCGGCATCCATTTGCCACAAATTCAGGCGACGACGTTTTCCATTACCAGCCTATTCAATCCATGGTTCTTGGGCCAGTCGTGAGTAAAGATTGGGATGAATCCAAACTTTCCAACAAACTTTTCCGTTGTTATAATTTTCTGTCGGGGAATACAAGAACTCGTCTGAACAGCTGAAGAAGGCATCACACACCGCACTCCTCCCATGACATGAAAAATTCCATGTCCATCCACAGTTCGAGTGTTGTGGTCTGCATTGATTGTGGTCGGAAGACAAACTGAACATATCCATTATCCTTCACTTGAAGTGTTCAATGTCACGGAAGTTTCAAACTTTCAGATCTCTCTGTAGGAAATTAACTAGCGTAAACTATGAAGCAGGTTAATTAGATGTCTTGAACGAAAATGCATATGAAGAAACACTCCAATTCCAACCTGCACAGCTGAGACAAATGTCTGTTTACGCACCGAAGAAATGATAGAGTGAGCAACACTCAACACCTTCCGTTTGCAAGGTGAAACGTTTAGTGATTTCATCAAACCAGAAAGCAGGTGAGTGAGCATCTCACCTACTTGATTTTCTCCTCCTTTCGATATTTCTTCGCAGGTTGGATACGTCGAGGAATCATAAAGTTGAGATCTTGTTTCTTCTTGGGGATGCTAATAGCTGCGTCAATAATCCTCTTTTTTCAATCAACAGTGTATTTTTTTCGATCGGAGCACTAATTGTCCGTTAAAATCTTCGAGGCAACTGACCTAAAAGAAAGAACAGTCCCGAAGCATTTAATGCTGGATAAAATAAGAACGGTATTGCCGTAGATTTCTGATAAAAGCTTTCGTAGACGCTTTTCACTATACAACTTGTCACTAACGGTACGGAAAGGTAAGAACATCTCCATAAGGTCTGACAGCAGACACTGGCAGTCATATTTGTTATCCAGGAAGTTGCATAATTTATTGAAAGCCTCTAACTTGGACTCGTCAACAGGTCTCCCGACTACACTTTCAGATGGCTCTCCTGGTATAATTGAACCAACGATTGAAAACCTTACATTACAGTTTTTATGATATTGTACATCGACCGGAATCAGGTCGCATTCCCTGTCAATTCGATTTAGAGCTGTTTTTCCCCCACTTGTGACACCTCTTTGCGCACATACTCCGAATACTTGAAATGTTTGGGACAGTTTCCACTTGGCATATTTTTGAGTACCGATGTGGGTGTTTCTTGTAAGCTTCTCTATCAACCGTCTCCCCGAAATAAAGACAGCATGCTTTAAAATCGAATGGATATAGGTTACTTCTGAGGAGGGTGCTTTTACATTTGTTTCTCCAGGTAGAGGCACTGAAACGTAATTGAAATATCCGGTATAATTTTTCAGCAATTTACGCGCACTCACATTTGACTAACGCCCTCAATTTTCTCCACAACACCATCTTTTCTATTTAAACTGATATTCCTCAAAGTCTCTAAATCTCTTGTCACATTGACACTGTTGAATATCCACAACCCCGACTTCATCGCAGAAAACGCAAATTTCCTCTATCTTCTATTCCGCTGTCTGAGAAAGGCCTAAGATCACCAACTGCAAACGATCATGACAAATAAAAAGAAACTATCAATAATATTGGTAATACTTATTTCTCAAAAAGTTTGCTTTTGTCGAATGTATTTGATAAATTCTATTTAAAAAATTCAATACTAAATCCTACAACTCATTAGTGAAAAAGTGCTATTTTTGTATGTTTTCAAACTTGTTTTAAGTTAATAAAATTATATAAACTCTCTATTTTAGAGTTTTCATTGCAATAATGAGTTCTTCCAAACAGAAGCGTCTGACACCAACAGCACTTCTCTATGGTTGTCCATTGCTGAGTTATGGCGGTTTGGGCAAAATCCAAGATGGCGGATGTTTACTCAAAATTTAGGGGTGTTCCCAAAGTAGGATTTTTTGTTATTTTTCTATGGAAGTACAGGGGGGGACTTAAAGAATCTATTTCAGAAAGAATTAGCTTTATAATAATTATTTCCGTCTCGAGCCAAATTTCTGTCTAAATTGCCTACACTATAAGGAAAGGTGAAAGGCAAGTTGCAAGCTGCTATCGATTCAGTCAAATTGAAGTTAGGAGCCAGATATGTTGAAAATATTAATAAAAGGGGGAATCCTTATAGAAGTGAATAGTGAGGATGATTTAAATAAATTGAAAGATGAAATAGAGAGTAATGAGCTACTAAAAGATGAGATGACATTTAAGGTGAAGTCGAACGCCAAAATTATTATATATAGAGTCGAAGAGAATTTGGATTGTGATTCTGAAATCGTGCAAATAAAAGATCAAAACGTTTTCCTTAAAGAGAGGATTCTAAAAAGTGAATATTTGACGAAGAACTTTTAAAAAGTGAATATTGGATGATTGGATAGTATCGCTTGATCCGAACTCTTTTGGCAAAATTCTAAACATAGTTGAAGTAAACAAAGGATGTTTAAGGCTTAATATACGCGAATATCTTAGACCAATGCAGTTTTTTTACTGCTATAAATATGGGCATATTGCAAAAAAAAACTGCAAGGACAAGGACAAAATTATCTGTATCAGATGTGGTGATGAAGGTCTGTGTTAGCATACGAGAAAGTCAGAGGAGAACACTCCCGCTGTTTCTATTTCATGCACAGCAGTTCTTAATTTTATATACGAAATTTTGAAGCCATTCGGTGCAAAGGTTGGCACACAAACTCCATATTCGGTTTTCTTCACTTCGCCTTGTTGCGTACCAAGCGAAACGAGGTCCTGTTTCAATTGGCCCGTTTGGTATTTCGTCTGTTTGTCTGTAGATTGATTTTTAACACACTTACGGATAAATGCTTTGTTCGCTTTTTCGAATTCGGCATGAATGTTCCTTGAAGTCATTGAAAACGACTTATGTGTAAGGATTCTTATTCTTTGATTCCGTATCAAGATGGTATCCGTTTTTAATGTTTTCAGTGTTTGGAGACTCAGTGGCAAGTTTGTTACCACCTTTGAGTAATTTTGTAATAGCGAGAAAAAAAAGGCAGACCTTTAATTTGAATTCTGTGAATGTTAATAAATAATTCGCCTCCGGAAAAAAGCTGAGCGCTCCTTTAAAGACTGCGACGAAGAGCAGATCTTAGATTCCTTTCATACTCGAGGTCTACTGTCCATAAACTACTGGCGAAAGGGCGAAGGGAGCACTGGTCATTAAAGGACTACTTAGGTACTTTCTTAACTTCCCAATATGCCGGGACAAGGCTCCGTAGTCCGACACAAATGTCCCGAACTCTCAGTTGAAACTTATGAACAGTGGTGCAAACGCATACCAGAAGAAATGAACAGAACGTGGAATATTGTATTAGCATACTCGAAAGTCGAACCCTTCCCACCGGTTATATTTTAGAACAGCATATTTTATATAAGAAATTTTGAAACCATCCGGTATAAAGAAGACACGCGAAATCCATACTCGGTTTTCTTCACTGAACTACGAAACACAACACGCGCCATATTGTGTTTGAAAGGCGCTCCCTCTGGTTATTAAGGGAATCACCTTCAGAAACGACATCCCAGTGACTTCCCCAATATGCCGGGACCATACAAATGCCCCGCACTCTGTGGCAACAGCGGCAACTTATGAAGAGTGGCGCAACTTCTGTCGGAAATCAATGCCCCGCGCAGCTGTTGTGCCACTTTCTTTCATTGCGTTGCGCGGCCTCCCGGTGCGTGACTAATAGATGAGCCGTCGCAATTATCCATGCCAGATGCCACGGATGTATTTTTGTTGAATCCGCGCTTCCTGACGAGGTTTCCGAAACAAACGCTCTGATTTGGCGAT
>BGPR01015843.1:2427-35849 GCA_013235015.1 Araneus ventricosus | reverse complement strand
AGGGTTACGTACGTTATTTATTCATAAGTAGCTTCTTGCATTTCGGTACAAAATGTCGTATAAAATTTGTTCCTGCCACTTACCATAGCTGCAAATTGCGTCAAAACAATTAGAACCAATTTATACGTGGCATTCTGCTAATTCCATTCGATTCCATTTGAGTAGTGATACGTTTCCAGAATTTATTCATAAGTAGCTTTGTGATTTCGGTATAGTAAATGTCGTATAAAATTTGTTCCTACATATTCTTACCATAGCTGCGCAAATTAAAAAATAAAAACAATTAGAACCACTTATAAGAGCCGTGGTATCTCTGCATAATTCCATCTGATTCCGTTTGGAGTAGTGATACTAATCTATTCGTAGATAGCTTTGCATTTCGGTGCCAGTAAATGCTGTATAAATTTGTTCCATACTTACCATAGCTACAGCAAATTAAAAAATAAAACACCAGAACCACTCATAAGAGCCGTGGTGCATTCTGCTAATTCCATCGATTCATTTGGAGTAGTGATGTTTCACTTTATTCGTAGATAGCTTTGTGATTTCTTGGCATAGTAAATGTCGTATAAAATTTGTTCCTACATACTCCTACTATAGCTAAAAGCAAATTGCAAAATAAAAAGTAATTAGAACCACTTATAAGAGCCGTGGTGCATTCTGCTAATTCCATCTGATTCCATTTGAGTAGTGATACGTTTCAATTCTTATTCATAAGTAGCTTGTGATTTCGGCATAAAATGTCGTATAAAAATTTGTTCCACATAATTTACCATAGCCAAAAAGCAAATTAAAAATAAAAACAATTAGAACTTTTTTTACTTATAAAAGAGCCGGTATTCTGCTAATTCCATTCGATTCTATTTGGGAGAAAGATACGTTTCAATTCCTTATTCATAAGTAGCTTTGTGATTTCGGCATAGTAAAATGTGTTCTGTCTCACATTAATTCTTACCATAGCGCAAATTAAAAATAAACAATTAGAACCACTTAGAGCCGTGCACTCTGGTTAATTCCATTCGATTCCGTTTGGGAGTAGTGATACGTTTCACCCCATCTTCGTAGATAGCTTTGTGATTTCGGCATAGTAAATGTCGTATAAAAATTTGTTCCTACATAATTTACCATATTGCAAGCAAATTAAAAAAAAATAAACAATTAGAACCACTTATAAGTGAGCTGTGGCATTCTCAAGCGAATCTATCGATTCCATTTGGAGTAAAGTGATACGTTTCAATTTCTATTCGTGATAGTTTTGTGATTTTGCATATAGTAAATGCTCTACAAAAATTTGTTCCCTACATAATTTAACATAAATAAAAGCAAATTAAAAATAAAACAATTAGAACCACTTATAAGAGCCGTGGTGCATTCCTGCTAATTCCCATTCGATTCATTTGGAGTAGTGATAATGTTTCAATTTTATTCATAAGTAGTTTTGTGATTTCGGCATAGTAAATGTCGTATGTACTCTAATTCCATACTTCACCATAGCTGCGCAAATTGGTAACAAAACAATTAGGAACCAATTTAATAAGAGCCGTGGCATTCTGCTAATCTCCATTCGATTCCGTTTGGAGTAGTGGGATACGTTTCCAATTATTCGTAGATATTTTGGTGATTTCGGCATAGTAAATGGTCGCAAAATTTGTTCCCAAGACACTTACCATAGCTGCAAATTAAAAATAAAACAATTAGAACCACTTATAAGAAAGCCGTGGCGTATCTACAATTCCATTCGATTCCATTTGAGTAGTGATACGTTTCAATTTATTCATAAGTGTTTTAGATTTCCTGGTTAGTAAATGTCGTATAAAAATTGTTCATACTTACCAGGCTGCAAATTAAAAAATAAACAATTAGAACCAATTTATTAAGAGCTGTGGTGCATCTCAAGTTAATTCCATTCGATTCCGTTTGGAGTAGTGATACGTTTCAATTGCCTGTAGATATTTGTGATTTCGGCATAGTAAATGTCATAAAAATTTGTTCCTTGCCATATCACCATAGCTGCGCAATTAAAAAATAAAACAATTGTGGTTCAATTTATAAGAGCTCGTGGTGTATTCTGCTAATCTATCTGATTCCATTTGGGAGTAGTGATACGTTTCAATTTATCTGTAGATATTTTGTGATTTCTACAGTAAATGTCGTATAAAATTTGGTTCCTACATAATTTTACCATAGCTGCGCAAATTAAAAATAAAAAACAATAGAAACCACTTTATAAGAGCCGTGGTGCATTCTGCTAATCACCCATTCGATTCCATTTGGGAGTAGTGATACGTTTCAATTTATTCGTAGATAGCTTTGTGATTTCCTGGCATAGTAAATGTCGTATAAAAAATTTGTTCCCTAAGACACTTAACATAGCTGGCAAATTAAAAAATAAAACAATTAGAACCACTTATAAGAGCCGTAGCATTCCTGCTAATCCACTGACGTCGATTCCGTTTGGGAGTGATACGTTTCAATTCTATTCATAGATAGCTTTATGATTTCGGCATAGTAAATGTCGTATAAAATTTGTTCCTTTACATAATTTACCATAAAGGTGCAAATTAAAAATAAAACAATTAAAACTACTTATAAGAGCTATAGTATTCTGCTAATTCCATTCTATTCCATTTGGAGTAGTGATACGTTTCAATTTATTCATAGATAGCTTTACGATTTCGATTAGTAAATTTCACAAAATGCCTTCCTATATAATTTTGCAATAGCTGCACAAATTAAAAATAAACAATTAGAACCAATATTATAAGAGCTTTCATGTTGCATTCTTACAATTCCATTCTGATTCCATTTCGAATAGTGATACTGTTCCACCATTCATAGAGCTTCTTTATGATTTCGGATTAGTAAATTTATAAAAAAATGCTTTCCTACATAATTTGAAATTGCTGCATAAAATAAAAAATAAAAAACAATTAGAATCACTTAATAAGAGCTATGGTGCATTATGCTGATTCCTTGATTCCATTTGGAGTAGTGATACGTTTCAATTTATTCATAGATAGCTTTGTGATTTCGGCATATAGTAAATTTCATATAAAAAAAATGTGTTCCTACATAATTTACAATTGTTAAGCAAAAAAATAAAAATAAAAATTATAAATACACCAAAAGCTATGGCGCAAATCTGCTAAATGAGTGTACCAACATCCATGGAAATTCACAGACACAGATAAAATCAATTATAAATATATGACTAATTTATATAAAAAATATTATAGCCTATCAACAGGAAATAATGACAACTTACAAGTTTATTGTAATCATTTTGATAAAGGGTTCATATTATTGGTAACGCAACTTTAAATTTACATTAAAACAATTAAGCCATGGGATAAACGTTAATAATATAGACAATATAACAATAAAGTAAAATGTATCACAAGTACCATATATATCATGCCTTTCAAGCTCGTAGATTCAGATTTTGCAATTCTTGGAAAGATACACGGAAGAAACGATGAAAAAAACCTGCATAGATTTATTATTTATACAATCTTTCTGAAGAATTTGGCATCTTCCCCTAAAACTTCTCCGACAACATTCTTCCCGATCGATTCACTGTGAAGCTTATTATTCAGGAAGATTTTCTTAGCCGTAGGGGTGCTGCGTCAGATTGATACTTTTGTTGGAACATATCGGATCTTATTCACTTGTGATTCACCATCTACAGATGCAGAACAGAATACAGGTGTGGATGTAATTCATCAATTGTAAACATGACGTGAATAGTCGCTGCATTGAAAACGGAAAGAAAGCAGTTTCTGTGTATTTGATACATATAAAGGCACGCAATTTGGATTAATGTGGAGTTTACGGTACCTACCACTGGTTTCCTCTTAGGATCGCTAACTTTTGCCGCCAAGAACGGAGTTGAGAGGACATTTATGTTTTGGTTGACAATATTATTTTTAATGAGTGACATACGTACATACAAGTGGAAATTAATCTTTTCTAATTCGTGTTTTGCACATCACGCCATATTGCATAACTCCTCATTTCGATTGGACCGTTTTAATTCATCTCTTCGATGTGATCGGTCGATTCATTTGAATTTGATAAAACTTCGTTTGGAATTCTTCGATTAGAATATCTGTTCAGTGCTATATTTTATTCTGTGTGTATTGGTTCTCAATGAATAGCGAAGCTACGAGTATTCCGCTATGCTGAAAGCTGGCCGCTGATGTTTTTTAAACAAAAGTTTTCCGGTACACGCTTGAAATGATGCAGGCAATGCGTGTGAAATTCTCGTTTCGGAATTTTTAAAAACCCAGATTCCTAATGTTGACTGAAAAAGCGAAGCTAATAATTTCCTGCTCGCTGGAAATCGAAGCCGCTGATGTTTTGCTGGGGTGGCCTGAAGGCATTGCATGCTCAATCTCTCCTTTTCAGGCGACGTACGCGCAAGAGAGCACAAAGGCGCACTGCACATCCTAAACAGTATATTTGGCGACGGCTCAAGAAATTGCGCCAAGAAAAATTGGCGAGAACAAAGTGGCAAAATTTGCAACCCACATTTACCGCAATTTGTTTCTGGTATTGTACCATTAGTAACCGAATCTGCAGTTTTGAAGAAGGAATGAATTCCAGAAATTGTTTTTTCTGGGAGACAAAAAAACAAATATCTTCTTAATTTTTTTTTGATTTATTGTTTGTTTCATGCAAACTTTATATGAGATTCTTACATCGTGGTTTGCTATTTCATGTATAACTGTGTAATCCCTTGTGTTTTTCATGTTTATTTTTACAATGTGTTACCAAAATATTTTTTTGTAATGTACAGAATGCTCCTGTAAATATTTGTAAACTTGTTGCATTTTTTAATTGACAGCGGTATAGAGAATTGTCAAGTTTTAAGGTATCCGATGGTTTAAAATCGTCGTTTTTTGATGAAATTATCAAAAATAAATTATGACTTAATTTTGTAGCCTGTTGAACCAGCTTTCTAAACTGTCTCACTTTACCTATGAATTGTAAAATGGAGTTGCAGTCGCTTTATTACCGAACTTCTGTAAGCATTATTTTATGCTGCATGGAAACTTTAAATGTAAGCTTCTGAGAAATAATATTTTGAGGAAACTGTCGAATGCAACAATGATTTCAAAACGTTAATTCAAGTATTGATATGAAATTTTCTGAGATTGTTTTCTAATGTGCTTGATGTTTTCTCTAAAACTAAGGGTCAATTTTAAAATCAAGCATTATTTTAAGTGCTTAAATATAAACGAAAAGCATTTTATGAAAAATTACCAGTTTAGTAACTATGTTCAGCTACATCTCAAACTGTTTTGAAGTACAAGAACATTTTAGAGCATAAATACGAAAACTCCTCTCATAAAATGTACTCCTACAAGGATTTATATATATTTAGAATATACATGTAAGGCAAATATTTTAGTCATTTTTTCTTCAATTTCTCTAGTTTTAAATATTATTTTGAAAAGCCCGAATTTACAATATTTTCTTTCATAGTTTTAAAACATATTGTTGCAAAGGTCTCTGTGGTGTATGGTGTAAACAGTCCAACACGCAGGATAATGGAGAATGAAGGTTTATTTATAAATATGCAGGGAAAACACGTAGTACAGGTACAGAAACAATAGTCCTTGCACAGATTAATAATCTAAATATACAACAATTCGCGGTAATGACAGTTCAGCACTTGATATCTGACAGCACAAACAGTCAGTAAATACTAGTAGCGATACTAACAGCTCAGCTCACTAGCTGATTAGCTCACACAAGATAGAACCTGAAGACGTTCACGCTTCAAAGTAACCAGTCGATCAAAGATTGCGTTGTGGTCCAAACGTCTTATATACTCTCCCCGTTAGTCAGACGTCACATAGAATTTTCATGAAAACTTGTGATCTCGGCCCCTAACAGAAATATCGAGAAAAGGGTTGCATTTTCGAGAATAATCTATTTGTCGCCAAGGTCGCCAAATTTAATGCCAAATGGTCGCTAAGTTTGTCGCCAAGGTCATGCGCTAATGAGAGCTGAGGTCACCCATGCTTCAATTTGTAAACCCTCTTTCCCAACCATAAGACCTGTTGGGAAGCGACTTTTCCATGACTGTAAATAATATGCTGAAAAGTAACATTAAAAAATATATATATAAGTTATTTTTCAAAAAATGTCTCCGAACACAGTCGGATACCTTAAGAGAAGTCACTCCCTCGGGTGTTGGGTGGATTTTTCCACTTCATGACCAAGGTATCAATGCTTAAATAACCATATGTATTATAGTTTTAGGGCATGGAGTGCTGTTATGTTATGTTATCTGATAGGAGTTGGAAACGCACCAGAGCCTATCAATACACAAATCTTTATCCTGGTGCATTGCATTGGCCACCTTATTCGTGTCTTAATCTGCGATTTCTATTTTGCATCATGAATGATTGGTTAACTCCTTTGCGGCGCAGTGGTCCACTACATGGGACACCTAACTTCACTTGCTTCTCAAACCGCTCAATTCAACTATAAATGAGAGTGAGAGATCCGTCGTATAGACCTGATGCACGTTAACTCTTTGATCCTGAGGCGACATTTTTTCTAGCCCCTAAAGACCGACATTTGGTAAGGAAGCGACATGAATTGACCTCCCAACCTGGTGGTCGTTAACCCCATCACCCCCCCGCTATAACCTTCACTCATGCAGGGAAATGGGCTGTGGTTGGCAGAATAATTAGACCCCCCTACCCCGCTTATCTTCTGCTGATTCTCAGAACCTCACCTCCTCAAAGCGAGCAAACCGCCTCGTGACCGGCCTTCGTCGCTTATGGCAAGGGGAGTGATATTTGTATCGACCGGGACCGACTCGCTCGGTGCGAGAGGGCTAAATCATACGTAGGGTGTCGAACGTCCTCCGAATGATGTGCTGTGGAAGCAGAGGTGGCGCCAGCCTTCGTGATGTCGTCTACGTCATCTGACCTGCGGTTCAAAACTGCAAGGCATCCCAAAAAATAGCCCTCAAATAAGCTTCCAAAGCGGGACGCTAATACAACTGAAATAAACTATCTCACTAAACCAGAATCGCTTCATGAGAATAAATCCGCAATAGTAGTAATCCATAAAGAGAATAACACATGTGTTGTTCTTATGGTCAAAACAATTCTAATATAATAAAAATTACGACTTAAAACCGAAATATTACGTAAATGTAATATTAAAAATATTACCACAATTCGGACAACAAAAACAGCAGTTTCATGAGTAATATAATATATATAGTATATATGAAGTAGTATATATATGTCTGGTTTCACTTTTTTCTTAATAGTATGAGTTGAGAGCTATCATATGATGACAATTTTTCACACTGAAATAAAGTTATGTTTGGAATAATGTGATATATCGATTCTTTAAGATGATTACATTTGATTGTTGAAAGGTTGTTTTATAGTAATAGTTTTTTTACCTATTATTTCGTGTGAATAATATTAGATATATTGTTTATTGTATTTAATTAAGGCTATATATAGAGAGAGATATATTATACCACAAGACTCAAATAAACATTTTCATCATATACACCACCAAACCTCGATTTAGTACCAAATACAATAAAACAATATAACCCAATATTATTCACACAAATGAAATACAAGAAAGACACAAGACAAAAAACTATTACCTATGAAAAAAGACAACCACCCAGATATGGAATTCCAACAATCAAATGCCAATCGATCTAGGAATCGATTATGTCACATTATTTCTGAAATTTATAGGCGCCAACCCCTTCTGTGAGGGCTAATTGTTGAAAGACAACAAATATATGAGTAAATCTCCATAATATATTAAGAAAAGAACGTGAAAAATTAATTTATATATATATATATATATTTCTTACATCATTATCCAATATTTTTCTCATTGCTCATGCATAGAACGTAAAATAATACACTTAAATAAAAAAGAAAAAAGTGAAATCCCGATGTTGAAAAGTTTTAATCATCGGCATTGTGTGTGTTTGTGTGTGTTTGTGTGTGTGTGTGCGTGTGCGGCAGGCAGTGTGCGTGCGTGCGATGTCCAGATCGAATCTATCAATACTACAGCCTTGAAATTTGGCAATATGTGTCGTAATGGTGACCTCAATGCACCTTGAAGCCGAATTTTAAATTAATCTAGAAAAGAATTTTATTTAATGTTTTGTGTTGTTTTTTTGGGTCATTTTCGTACATTTATTGTAGTATCTTTCTTAATGATAGTTGAAAATAATCGATGCACTATTGAATAGAACAAACAATTTTCTTTCTAAAGAAATTTGATTTGAGCTTTAAACTAATTTACTGAATTTTGAGAATTTTTTAAAAAATAGTCACTTTGCCATCTAAATTTTATTATTTTTTAAATTTGCTGCGTCCAATGTTCTAATAACACTATTCTTTTCAATTTTTTTCAGCTTATAACTGCAACGGTTCTGTCGGATTTTAAAACAAGAATGGTTAAAATATCTTTCCTGCTTTTTTTTTGAATTAATTTTTTTCCTGGTCAGTTGAAGATATTTTTCTTCTAGCGAGTTTCTCCCCAAGTGACACTTCCTGAACATTGCTGGTACTTTTGATTGGCTGATTGCGTAGAGCGCAGGATACGTCATAACCTTCTAACTGAATGAATGACTTCGGATTATTATTTTCTTGATCTGATTTTATATTTTGTTGCTGCATAATAATCATTTTCACGTTCCAGTTTTTAATACTGTTTTGATTAACGCACCTCTGCAATTGTAGCGAAAAAAGAGCTGTAAAATCAATAATGTGTATATCATGTTTCGATTTTGTTTTCAAAAGACTGTTTCATGTCATTGTGGGCGGCTTTTTTTTTTTCATTTTGTTGTAGTCCTAATTCAACGTGCAACCTGTGTCTTAATTCGTAAAGAGTGCCTCGCATATTTTACTTGCAGTATAATAATACTTTCACGTTACAATTTTTTAATATTGTTTCGATTAACATGGCCTGTACTGTTTTCCTACAGTTCAAAATGTCATTATCGTGAAGAAAAATAAGCTGGCAACCTCAATAATGTGTATCTTTTGTTTTATGTTCAGAACTTTTTTCTCATGTCATTGTGGGCGTTTTTTTGGGGGGGGGTTCTCATTTTGTTGAATTT
Organism: Araneus ventricosus; assembly: GCA_013235015.1. NCBI lineage: Eukaryota > Metazoa > Arthropoda > Arachnida > Araneae > Araneidae > Araneus > Araneus ventricosus. Next base: position 26,719 of record BGPR01015843.1, on the reverse strand, counting down.
GTGATTCTTACCGACAACGCCGTAAAAGTGTATCACTGCTATGGTATATAATGGCAAAATAAGTTTTCGAATATTTATTTAATTGGCACATTTTGATTAAATTTCCATTACAGAAATCATTTCATTTTGGTATATCTTTAGTAATAAAAAATGAGTGCAACATACACAGAAACTCAGCTAAAGTTTTAATTTTTTTTATTTTCCACTTTTATTAATTTTGTTATAACATTAAATATTCTTAAAACAATTTTAAACCCATTTAAAACTAATTCTACCTTCCTTTCAATAATATATCTTTGCTTCACCAATAATGCCTTAACAATCATTTATATACCGTGAATTCAAAAAGAAGTGTTGATGGAGTCATTATTGACGCCATTTAAATTATCAAAATTATTCAGTAAGTATTAAACATTTGCGTTGCCAAACAAAACAACTATTGAATTACAGAACAAAAAATCATGTATACCAAAATGAGGTGATAAGTATAGCAGTTCGAGGATTGTATAGCCGATAGGAAGAAAATTTTAGCTTTATTCCATCCATTATTATATCACAAAGTTAATGCTTTTGAATAAGAAGGCGAAAATTTATGGTTAATCTTGTGTTAGAGGAAAATGCATTGATTTCCTGTACACACAATTTAAACTTGAGGCACATTTGCATTAACTATTTCAACTAGTAATATAACTATAAATCTTCCTGAAGTTTGTTCACTAAGTGTTGTGATAGACAATATTTTATGAATTAATTCTAAAGAAATTGTTTTGTTGACATTACGAAAAATTTAAATTTAATGATATGTAAATTTTAAAGAAAATAATTCTCGTTTTATTAAAAGAAAGAAAATTCATACAACAAAACAATTTATCTTCAAAATTGCTTTTTTCATGTTAAAAAAAAATATTTTTTGTATGAAAACTATTGTTTTATACGTTAATGAAAATCGGAAACGATTTTCTCCGAACGATTTCCTCTTACATATCTCTTTTATGCGATATTAATAAAAATATAATTTATCTTGTCTTCAGAATTCTACATTTAAAGATAATTTAAAAGATAATCTATGTATTTGCGTATGTAAAAAAATGAAAGTTCAGTATTTTGGAGCGCTTTACATTCAGATTTGCATAAAACGACCTTTAGAATTATTACCATGAACTGTGTGTAAATCAGTCATCACTTTAAGTAAATGATAAATTGAGCGATGTGTATGTGAATTATGTACTGTTTTTTTAATTATCAAAAAAGTTCAAATTAATTTTAATTATTTTTCGAGCTTTTAAATAAATAAACCTGTTTCATGTCTGAAAAAGATGGAATTTCGTAAATCGATTTTTCATTGATCTCCTGATATAGATTTTCAATACATTAATTAATTCATTGTAAAATAAAAATGATAGAACCCTTGCAACAATGCATGTAGGTAAACTGCTATGCAATGAGTTTTCTGTTTTGTTTATTGGTGGAATGTAGAACTTCCGCTACACGGACCAACTTCCGGAGTAATGTATCGCCAATGGAAATATTCAAGATTTCAACACCCTGTTTAGAAGATGCTATCATCGCTTAAAATAGAGTTTTTAAAGTAAAAACTAATATATAAAATTGCCACACTATTTTTATACCCCTAGGAAAGAATTATGCCAAACGATATTTTTAATTAATTTCCTTTTTTCAGCCAAACGGTATTTTAAATGAATTTCTTTATGACCAAACGATTTTTTAATCTAATTAATTTCTTTTTTTAAATTATTTTTTTAATAATTCCTACAAATACATGTTTTGAAAAATGATGGAGTAAAAAATAGTGTGGCTTCTGAAAATATTAAATTCTATTACAGTTTTCAAAGTTTTCTAAAAATAAGAGCTAATTTTTGGGGAAAGGCTGCCATAACTGTTCGTTATCGCCCTCTTTTGCAGACTTTACGACTTCTTTGAGTGGTTAAATTTTAACCAAAATGATTTAGCTTAATTACAATCATCCATTTGAATTTAGCTGTTTCATGGTTTATTTATTTATCCGTTTTAAATAAAAAAAAGAATTAAAACGAACTCAAAGAACACACCAACCGCTTTGTGTACTAAGGAAAGAAGAACTATAACACGGTGCTTGATATGAACTAAGGGTTGCTATTACGGCAGCTCTCAATGTTTATTGAAAATAAGAGCCTCATTTCGTAGAAAGGATGCCATAATTGTTCGTCATCGCTCTTCCTTTATGACTCCCCTGAGGATTGCTTGGCGGGATTAAATTTTAGACAAACGGATTTCGCTAATTACAATCGTTCTGTTTTGGAATTAGCTGTTTTAAGGGGCTACGGTTTATTTATTTTAGCCGTTTTAAATAAAAAGAATTAAACGGACTAAAGAACACAGAATTCAACCGCTTTGTGTACTAAGGAAAGAAGAACTATAACACGGTGCTTGGATACAGAATCCAAACGGTTGCTATTGCTGCAGCTCTCAATGTTGATTGAAAATAAGAGCCCTTACTGTAGGATGCCATAATTGCTCGTCATCGCTCTTTTTAAGACTTCTGAGGTTTGTTTATGATTAAATTTTAGCCAAACGATTTAGCTAATTACAAATTGTCTTCTGCTTGGAATAGGCTGTTTTAAGGGCCGCTTATTTATTTATTTGCATGTTTTAAATAAAAAAATTAAACGAACTCAAAGAACACAGAATTCAACCGCTTTGTGTACTAAGGAAAGAAGAAGAACTGGAACACGGTGCTTTCTTGATACATAATCCAAACGGTTGCTATTGCTGCAGCTCTCAATGTTTATTGAAAATAGAGCCTCATTGCAGAAAGGAGTTACAATTGTTCGTCAATGCTCTTTTGGCGACTTCTTGAGGCTTATTTGAAGGGACAAATTTTAACCAAAAGATTAGATAACGCGTTAATTTTATCCAGTATCCAAAAAATGGATTTTGCGGATTGCTTAAATTGAGGGCTGCTAGAAAACTGAAGTGAATACTGTACAGAAGATCTGTATCCCAAAATAAACAAAAACAGAAACCTATCCATACGACCAATACGCCAGTCGAATTGTGCTTGACATGGAAAAATACTTAATAGCAATTTTATTGCTTTAATTTGTTGCATCGGCCATATCTCGAAACACGGAACCATATTTTGTACCTGAATTCGAACCGTATAAGAGGGAGGGGAATTCAAATCATGCGTTTAAATAAAAGGATATTAATACGAGTGGAAAACTTTAAATTGAAAGATAGGTATTTTGAAACCTATAAATGAGTCGAAGATAGCTTATTAAATAGGTGAGGAAAGCAAATTAAATGTAAACGTAAATTCTAGATTTTTTAAAAAATTTAATTTGAGCAAAATGTTGGTGAACCTACTGCAGCACATCTTTTATAGAGGATATCGCCAGATTGATATTCGCATTATTTTTGAAAAAAATAACTTTTTTGAAAGAACAAGGTTGCTGAAAATGCTTTTTTTAATTAACTGGTTTCGGTGAGGAAACAAATTCTATTCTAAAAGTACTGTTCTAAGGGTCTATGACATCTATATGGCCGTTGTTTTAAAAAAGTGATGAAAATTAACTTTGAAGTTATACTTGTATCACCTGTTATGCTCTGAACGCTTTCATAGTCAGAACGAAGAACGTTCAGACATACAACGAGACAAGATAATTGACACATGAATTCATAGAACAATATTTTAAGAATAGAATTCGGGCTTCCTCGTCGCGAATTCGGATTGATAGAAAAGTACTTATAGGCATTTTTTTTCGACAACCTTGTTTTCTTAAAAGGTTGAATTTTTCAAAACCAATGTGATACCGATCTGAAATTTTAACAGATTTTCGTCTCATAAATAATGCACAAGTAGAAGAATTACAAATATAAAGCTGCTCAAATTGAAAAATAATTTCAATATTTTTTTTTTTTTAATTTAGGTTCTTTTTTTTAATTTAATTCTCTCATTTAAGCACTTAACGTTCGACAGCTCATTTCTATAAGTTTTAAATTCTTATAACTGTTCAATTTAATGTTTTCCGCTCGGATTAATGTCTATTATTCAACTTTGTATGCAGTGTGCCAGCTGATGGGTACACCTAATTTCACCTCGCTTCTCAACAGTTAAATTCAACTATAAATATGAAATAATAGTTTAGATAGGCCAATAGTACCCTTAGAATGTATATTGCAGCCTTATGAAATTTCAATTCAGAATAGGGAATTATTAGAGATAAAGTTTGGGGAAAATTCCTTTAACCTCGGCGATAATAAATTTTTTTTCAGTTCTAGACATTTACAATTTAGCAAATGAACTCGAAAATTTTCTTCCAATATTCTTGAAGTTTTAATTTGCGATTTTCTGTAAGATTCAGCACATTTTGAGCGCACTGCTGCGGTTATATCTAAGATTCTCATATGAGGGGTGACCCCAAAGGGGAGGAAACCCCTCGAATGAAAAGTTTTTTTTTTTAAAAAAATTGTAAATTCTATGTCTAAACAATAAACTAAAAACCAATCAAGAAATTCTCATCATTAGAGCCAAAAATAATGCCTTGCACCGCAAAGGGTTAAACGTGGAAAACCAATGTTTCAAATTGTTTCCATCTCCCCTCTTATCTGATCTGATATTATCTGGGAATAAAATATAGTGCAATGTTTTATATGGCCGAATCTTAACAACCAAAAGCAATAAAATTGCTGTTAAGTGGGTTTTTTCCACATTTTGATACTTTTCAAGACAATCTGACTAGACTAAAAGCACGAGTGGGTAAAACTAGTAGAAATACTTTACAAATAAAATTTCTATTTAAAAGGTTTATCAATCATCATCATCACATGAGATCAGCAAGCTTGGTGCCACCCCAAGTACATGATTATATGGCCGAAACAACAACTCAAAGCAATAAAATTGCTGTTAAGTGGGTTTTTTCCACATTTTGATATTTCAAGACAATCTGACTAGACTAAAACCACGAGTAAGTAAAAGTAATAGGAAATAATTTTATAACAAAAAGAGTTTACAAAAGGTTTATCAATCGTCATCATCCTCAGCAAGAGATCAGAAGGCTTGGTGCCACCCATACAAGTACATGATTATATGGTTGATCCAATAACCTCAAAAGCAATAAAATTGCTGCTAAGTGGGGTTTTTTCCACATTCTTGATACTCTTCAAGATTGACTAGGACTGGTGCTAATGAGTAAGTAAAACTAGTGAAATAATTTTTACAACAAAATTTATTTAAAAGGTTTATCAATCATCACTATCACATAGAGATCAAAGTGCTTGGTGCCACCCTTAAGTACATGATTATATGGTCGAAGAATAACCTCAAAGCAATAAAATTGTTGTTATGGGTTTTTTTTTCCACATTTTGATACTTTTCAAGACAATTCGACTAGACTAAAAAACCACGAGTAAGTAAAAAAGTAATAGAAATAATTTTTTATAACAAAAAGTTATTACAAAAAGGTTTATCAATCGTCATCATCTCATAGAGGATCAGAAGCGTTTTGGTGCCACCACAAGTACATGATTATATGGTCGATCCATCAACTCAAAAGCAATAAAATTGCTGTTAAGTGGGTTTTTTTTTCCACATTTTGATACTTTTCAAGACAATTGACAAACAGACTAAAAGCACGAGTAAGTAAAAGTAGAAGAAAAAATTTTTACAACAAAAAGTTATTTACAAAGGTTTATCAATCGTCATCATCACATATAGAGATCAGCAAGCTTGCTGCCACCGTAAGTATATAATTATATGGTCGACCCACAACTCAAAAGCAATAAAATTGTTGTTAAATGGCTTCTTCCACATTTTGATATTCTTCAAGAAAGGCATGAGAAATAAATTTTACAACAAAAAAGTTATTTACAGAAGGTTTATCAATCGTCATCATCACATAGAGATCAGCAAGCTTGCTGCCACCATACAAGTGTATGGATTACAATACATTTTACTTTCTCTGCCACGAAGTATACAAGAGAGTATTGTAATCGTCGTACCTGAACTCGAGATTTTGACGAATCTTCACGTTTTAGGACCTCCTGATTCCGGAAACAATTTTGGAATTATGTCTGTCTGTGTGTGTGTCTGTGTGTGTGTCTGTGAACACGATAACTGAAAACTATTAGAGCTACGGGGGGGATGAAATTTGGTATGTGGTCTTTAAACATAATTTGTAGGTTTCTATCAAATTTGACAAACTGTCAAAGGAAGTCTTGTCTGTCTGTATGTTCGGGGTCATGCGAACGCTATAACTCAAAAAACTAGAAAGTTGCGATGAATAAAAATTTCATACACAAGCCTATTATCGTCATGAATGTAGGTCCGTATAAAATTTTGGTCCAAATCCGTCAGTTGATTGACTGTCTGTTTGTCTCAATCGCATACCTGTTCAGTTTTGAACTAACCTGCGCATGCCTACTGGAAAGTGTATATTGGAGAGAGAACGGACGCTCCGAAACTTGGCAGTTTGCCAAAAAATGAATTCTGAGCGATTTTTGTATGAAGCAAACATTAGGGAGTCTCTCCATGTCCTGTTCCACAAAAAAGAATGCGCAAGGGATTTGATTACTTGATCCTTCAAACCACGCGTGGTTCCTTAACCTTTGGTTTACTGAGACGGAAGTTTATTTGACGTCTTTTATTATTCTAGTTTTCACATGTGTTAGAGTATAATGAGAAAGTTTAGGGAGACCACTCCGCTGGTTAGATTATATGGCGAGAGATTTTGTATTTTTGAGATAATTCCTTCAAAAAAGTTTTAAAATCATTTACAGTAATAACTTTACAAGTAAACTGGTAAAAAAATCGAGACAGAATTGTATTTAGCTTATTAATATGTCTAAGGCTCTTGAATCTAATTGTTTTCTTCAAAAAATATCTTCGGCGATAAATGCGTTGTTTAATGCAAAATGTACCGAAAACACAGAACTATATCACTATATAAATTAAGAAGCAAATTTATGAGATTTTATTCCTACAGTATAATTCATCCATGTTATATGAATTAAAGTATTCTTTTGAAGTTTCTAAAATCAAATTTATCTGTCCATCCTTAATGTATTTAGTTTTGAATTGTTAATTAATATTCGGATATCAGAATCATTGATTCGATAAAATTCGGAATTTTAGGAAAACGGTAATAATTAATCAAGTAATTAAGTAAATCCAACTTATTCAACATATTTTAAGTTGCTCATTTCAATTTTGAATCATTGTAAAAGACTTTTCTTCAAGAAATTAATAAGAAAAGCGCAATTCTCTGAATAATATATCGATGTACATTCAAACAAATGATAACAAATCCAAGAATCTATGCATTCAATTTATAAATAAAATTAAATTTATTATATGTTTCACAAATAATTGAAAATGAGTTCACAGTTTGAAAACTGAATACTCTGAAAATAAATTGCAGTGTTCTCTTTTACTTTATTAAATTCATAATGATTCCTGGTAAATCAGTTATCACAGAGTAAGTTTATTTCTACGGGAACCTATTTTTTCCTTTCTCGTATACGAAGTATACAAGAGAAATATTGTAATCCAAAAATTCGAACTCAGATTTTTGACGAATCTCCACTTTAGACCTCCTGAGTCCGAAAACACAATTTTGGAATTATGTCTTTCGTATCTGTCTGTGTTGTTCTGTCGTGACACGATAACTCGAAAACTATTGGAGCTACGGGAATGAAATTTGGCATGTGGTCTTTAAACATAATTTCAGGTTTCTCAAATTTTGGACAAATTCGTCAAGCTTGGGAAGTCTGTCTATTTGTAGGTCCGCGGTCATGTGAACGCTATAACTCAAAAACTTGAATAGCTAAATGGATAAAATTTGGTACACAGTTTTATCGTTATGAATGTAGGTCCGTATAAAAGTTTGGGCCAAATCCGTCAAAAAGAGGCGTTCAAATTGCATATTCAATTTCTTTTAATCCAATTCTCATGCGCATGCGTATTGGTAGCAATCTGTTATTGTTGTAAATTTTATTTACAACAATAAATAATGTTTTCAAGCATCAATTGTTAACAATTTTTTATTGTTGTAAATCAAACCGATCTCATTATTTCAACAAATCTTTTATTCTTGAGCTTTTGCAATTGTTACGGTTGTGATAGTATAAATTGTTTTCTTGGGAATTCAATTCCAAAGCAGAATTTTCGCTTTAGTATTCATTGCATTGCCTATTTTATCGCGCCTGCTTCAAAGTAATATTTTTTTTTGAATTGTAGCAACAGATATTTGATTTCAGGTTTGTTTGTTTTTTGTTTTACTTTCTCGTATACGAAGTATACAAAGAGAAAGTATCTCCACTACGAATCTCCACTTAGAAAGTATACGAGAAAGTTTAGGGGAGAACACTCCCGCTGGTTACTTTCTCGTATACGAAGTATACAAAGAGAAAGTATTGTGATCGTCAAAAAATTCGAACTCGAGATTTTGACGAATCTCCACGTTTTAGGCCTCCCTGAGTCCGAAAAACACAATTCTGGAATTATGCCTGTCTGTATGTCTGTGTGTCTGTGAACAGGATAACTCGAAAACTTTTAGAGCTACAGGGATGAAATTTGGTATGTGGTCTTTAAACATAATTTGTAGGTCTCTATCAAATTTTGGACAAAATCCGACTACGGGAAGTCTGTCTGTCTGTATGTCCGAAGTCATCTGAACACTATAACTCAAAAACTTGAATAGCTAGATGGATAAAATTTGGTACACAGTTTTATCGTCATGAATAAAATATTTGGGCCAAATCCGTCAACGGGCTGACTGTCTGTCGGTTTGTGTAACCGCATACTTGTTCACTTTTGAAACAACTCCATGCGAATGCGTACTGGTAGCAATCTCTGATAGCAATGCCTGTGCACGCGGAAGGATTACGCCACTTTGTCCTTGAGACGGTAAGAGTGGAAAATCGGTTCGCATTTAATGCTACGCATCTCTTTGATTTGATTCTTTACGTAAATATTTTACAATCATTATAATCTACAATGAGAAACCTTCTGATAGTCATTGGATTCTGGGTTACAGTAGGTTTGAATTTTTTTTATCCACGCGGGGGGAGGAAAACAGCACCTTTTTGGGAAAGTATACGAAAGAGTTTAGGGGAGACCACTCCCGCTGGTTTCTAAGAGTAATTTATTAGAAACTCTATCAGGTACGAAATTCATAACCGTATAGCAATTTCATGATGGGAATTAAAATTAGTGAGACGAGAAATGTTAAGTTTCGTTTCCACTGCCAAGAACTTGTTTCTACAGGTAGAATACAGTTCCTTTAGGTAACATTGTATCAAATTTGAATTGATATATTACTATTCGGGTATCGGAATAATTGATACGATAGAAAACGTGAAATTCAGAAATTCTTCAAAAATTGTAATAATTAATCAAGTACAATAAGTAAATCCAACTGTTTTGGCATGTTTCAAGTTATTTATTTCAATTTTAATCGCTGTAAAAAGAATTTCTTCTAACGAAAATTAATAACCAAAACAAAATTCCTTGAATAATATATCATGTTACATTTAACTAAACGAAAAAAAATTATCCACAAAAATTAAGCGCTGTTATATGTTCTTAAAAATAATTGGAAGGAAATGAGTTCAGAAGCTCTGAAAACAGATTAGTTGATAAAACCTGAAGTGTTCTCTCTGCTTTATTAAATTCTTAATGATTCCTGGTAACTCCGATATCCCATTAAGGTGGTTTATTTCTCCGGGAACATATTAATTTCTAAGAAACTCTACTACGTACAAAATGCGTAACCTTATAGAAATTTCATGATGGGAAACAAATTAGTGAGACGAGAAACGGTAAGTTTCGTTTTCGCAACCAAGAACCTACTTCTGTAAGTAAGAATACAGTTTCTTCAGGTAACATTATATTAAACTGAAGCACTGATTTAAACCGATCGGATGTCACTTATGGTAATTGGAAATCGTGGCTGATAGTTGAACCCATGTTTTTCTTTCTCTTGAACAACTACTAGTTTTCTTACACAACAGTTTGGTTCTTTAATTTGATACTTCGATTTCAACATCTTTACGGGAGAAATCTTTTTTCTTTCAGATAACCATTGAAGCGACTTTCAGAAGAGAATGACATTTGTAAGGAAAACACTGGAAAGATACCGCTTCTGATGCTCTTTTAACCACAGGAAAGGTGAGTTTATTTCCAGTGTTTATTCATTAAATTGGATTGATTTCATATTTTCCAATTTCTTTCAATTCGTATAATGAACATACTTTTATTCTTAACCTTAAGGTTTCCGAACACGCTGAAAAGTCGATTTTCGGCCAAAATTCCCATTTTTTTTATTTTTGATGTTTTGGATAGTTAATTGATTTACCTTTCTAAAACATATTTACTCTTGTCTGTACTTTAATTAATAGATGAGATATTAATTGTTTTATAACAAACCGAAAACCGGAAATGGGCTTTTAAATAACGGAAAGTTGTCATTTAAGTTACAGAAACCTGTCAAAAATTCTCTTAAACTGCATTTTTTCAAGTTGATATGATATTAGTACATTTTTATATAGGAATGTTTTTAAAGTTTTGATACTTAATTTAAGCGTGTGGCAAAACTAAAATTTGATTTTTCTCAAAACTAGACTTTATGCATAATTTTCACACTTCAAACGTAATAACTCAAGATATTATCATTCGTTTGTTCTGAAATTTTGTGAACACTTTCTTCAAATGTTTCTCTAGTGAATGTACTAGAATAATCTATATTGTAACAATATTTTTATAATTATGGTCTTTTATTTGAAAAATGACATAAAAAATTTGCTGAAAATCTTATAATGATTGTTCGATTAGCTATAAAATTTTTATTTATAGAAAGAATGTTAAGATTCTAGTACAAGTACTAGTCCATAGTATGTAGTTTATTTCAATAATAATTTTATTTGAATTATTGCAAAAGTTTGACCTCTAGCATGTTTGAAGTTTTTGAAAATTTCCTCTAAAAACAGCACAAATTTAGGTCTTTTGAAAATTCATAATAATTTATACTCAAAAATAAGACTATTATTAATCTCTATAAAAATCAAATCTCAAAAACATATTGTGGTATTTCTATAAAACGATTTTTAAAAAAGACCGATTTTCTTTAAAAATTGATTTAAAAATGTTTTTTGGCTTACATTTCTTGAATTAAAAAAAACATGGGAAAATACTTTAAAAAATCGCATTTGGTTTTAAGTATGGTTTGTGGCTGAATAACAGTTTGTTACCAACTAACAAAACTGGGCATTATTTCAGAAAAATAATTATTTTAGGAAATTGCTAACATAATAGCCCAGATCTGTCTCTCACTGATCCGGTAACGCTCTGACGTCACCAACAATAAAATTAGAGCCATAGCACTGCGAGACGTTAAACATTTCATTGTTAGAGCTCCTAAATTTCAGTAATTTTAAATTTTAAAAAGTAATTGTCGTTCTAATTTTAAATTTAATAGCTCTAAAATAGTGAAATAAAATTTGCTATCGATTGATATACAATTTATCTCGTTATTATCAATAGTTCATGAGAAATTTTGAATTTTATTAATATATATTTCAAATAAATTTCCGCTTTTTAATAGAAAGTAGTAAATCACGTCAGTGATATATCATGCGCGTGATATAGTTTGGACGCCACGACGCACCTGATTATTCATTGCAATCGTGATATAATTTGATAATATTTTTTGGCAACGTTTGACAAGCAGAGAAGTGCTTTGTTTCGAATAGACATCTGAAGTACAAGGAAAATTGTTAAAGAACGACAAATACTTCACACGGAATGTTGTTTACCAAGAGGTTTTTTGAATAAAGAAATATGCAAATAATACGTAAATAAAAAAATATTTCCTGTCATAAAACATATGTTTATTTTATTTGTTTTCAATCAATGTTAAACATTTCTCTCGCATAAATATTTATTTAAACACGTCAAATTAGACGGGAAATTTCTTGAATGAAGAGGCAATTTGCACCCGTCAAACCATGACGGGATAATATTGAACACAGATGAATTTTAATAAAAAATAATACAGATAAGGAATTTCCATCAACGTTGGAGAATAAAATATGGTATTCTCAAACGTACCAACAAACAAAAAAGATGCAGCCTCAAATAAAAAACATAAATTTATTTTTATTTTTTATCAGCACTCAGGTTGCCATCTATGTGTTGTAAATTGATTTAATAACATTTTCAATGTGTATCCTATTGGTAACAACAGACATTGAAGCTGTTGTTGTTATTAGTTGTTATTATTCTGAAGATTTTAGAAGACAAAATTGAGTATGTTGCTTAAAGATAACACTGGGCATTTAAAGCTTAATCCTACTTAGAGTTTCTAATTTTCCATAGTAAAGCAAGCAATACTATTGACGAATAAAATATATTCGAAATGAATGTTTGCCATCAGAACTATTTGTAAATCGATTACCGTTTTATAATAGTGGATATTTGATTAATTGTTCCTAGAAATTCAGTAATTAAATATAAAACTATATAATTTATTACTTTGTTTAGTTATCTCTATTACTAATAAAGGAGAATGTGTGTGTGTCGGTGTGTCTCTGTGTGTGTTGGCGCTCTGCAGGACAGACCGCTAGACCTAGAGCAATTTGGCACAAACATACATTGGAGGGTGGGAATGTGCACCTCTGAGCCGTTTTCTTATTTTATTTAGAATTTTAATTAATTAAAAATTAATCTAAATTTGGCGGTTTTCCTTAATAACTGTCGAAAATATTACAGCACAAATATCATTTTTACACCATCTAAAAATTTTAAAAATTATCTTTTCAATGACATCAATTAAGTTGTCGTACAATTTTTTGCTCTAATTTTAATAAATTTTTAAAATATTTTTTGGCATAATTTACAACAATACTTTCATTGTTGCAACGCATTTCAAACTGTTTTTATTGTTTAAACAAATATTTAATTGCGTGTTTCTCTTCCATTGTTGAAAGCTAGGAAAATATCGAACTGGATTTTACTTTCTTCTTTTATTTTATCAATTTTTCTGTGAAATCTGTAAAGGAAGTCCTCAAGATAGTAAGTATATAATGAGATAATCCAGTAAACTGAAAGATTATCGATGCTTTGTTTTAATTTTTTATCACTGTGTTTTAAGCTAATTAGCATGCGGTGGAACGTAAAATGTTCGCCAATTTAATGTTGAAATTAAATGCGCATTTTATGTCAATCTAGACAATGAACAGAACAAGAGCAAGGCTACGAAAAGAGCGCGGGTAAAATGCCTATGGTAATTTAAAATTTAAAACTACTTTTTTCAGGGAACCGTGAATATTAATTTATGCATAAGAGATTCAGTTAAAATTTTATTTCCGGGGTTCAATCTGGTCGCCGAAGGCGGCTAGTATTCAATAAAAATAATAAATATTTATAAAGACTTTCATTTCATCAGTTATTTATCATCTTTCATTATCAGTTTTTTCTTCTCTGGCTGGGGTTAAAGAATCCATCCAATGCCGATTGCAAGTTTGGCGAAGCATGAGTAGAAAATCTAAATAAATAAAAATATCGTACAACCTCGTGGAATCCGAACTAATTGGGGTTGACCTCTGTCCTTGTTCCTGGAAATTCGTATTTTTCGGTAAAAATAAAATAACAAATTTCGGTAAATTCGTATTTTTCGGTAAAAATGAAATAACAAATTTCGGTAAATTCGTATTTTTCGGTAAAAATAAAATAACAAATTTCGATAAATTCGTATTTTTCGGTAAAAATAAAATAACAAATTTCGGTAAATTCGTATTTTTCGGTAAAAATAAAATAACAAATTTCGGAAAATTCGTATTTTTTGATAAAAATAATATTTCGGAAATTCGCATTTTTCGGTAAATCTTAATTCAGTCGACGCTCGTTATAACGACCCTCTGTGTCCCACAGCAAAAGGTCTTTATAACAAGTGGTCGCTATAGTGGATATAATTAAAAACTGTACACATGCACACTTAGCAGTTCCTTACAAATAGGCGATTTTTAAAGAGATTCCAACTAAATGCTCAACTTATTTTTTATCATTGGTATTAAAAATAAAATTTTATCAATTAAAAATATATTTCTAAAACAGATTTTAAAGTAGAAAATAAAGGGTGTTATATATTTACAAAACATTTATTTTCGAAAGAAAAAAAAATCAGAAATGGTTGTTTGTCTTTTCTCCATATGTGCTTTTTGCAAAACATTATTTTCCATTTCAGTTAAAGGCGATAAATAATGTTCTGCCTTTCAAAAAAACATTTTAAAGTCTCAATAGCACTTGAAACATTTTTTATTCTGTCTATTCTAATTTCCGCGCTGTGGTGAGTGATAGTCTCCCCGTGTCAAAGTTGAACTGTAACACTGAAAACTCTACATCTACGAAGCTTGGCAATACAATAATCAAGGTCATTTACGTTTAGAAACATGTTCTTTTTGGAAAAATACCGGGAAGAGTGTCCGCTGAATTCGGACGTTGTATTGGGATTAGACGACACAGTACGGTCGTTATACCGGAAGTCAAATAACATAGTGCATAGGGAAACACAGTTGGGGATTTTATCACTGGTCGTTATAATGGAATGGTCTTTATAATGTGTGGTCGTTATAACGAGCTTCGACTGTATAAATAAAAGTCATTGTGGCTATGTTCCACATTTCCTCCTAAAACAATGGATTGTTTTCAATCTAATTTTGCACACTTATTATTTAAGAGAAAGGGAAGACACTTATGAAATTTTCTAAGTCCAAAAGTTAATTAAGCAGTCAGTTAATTAGAAATTAATCGAAACCGTGTTTCAACTGTAACTTCGGAGAAAATTGTCTGACAAACATTATTTTTTATATCATCTTAAAGTTCAAACTTTTACCTTTTAAATGATACCAATTTTATATCTGTGGCATTTTTCCTTCATTTTTTTATTAATTTTTTAAAGTGTAATAAATGTTCATTACGTGCAGACGATTTTGAAATAGCGCAAATTTATAGCTACTCCGTTGCTAGGCAACGGTTAGACTTTGAACTAATTTACCATTATTTCTGAAATTTTTGCTTATTTTTGTAAATATGTTTTATATACGAACAGAGTCAACAGTCAACTTTTAAAAGCCCCAACTCTTATTAAAATTTCAGTTAATTGGAAATTAAGCAAGATTTTGGCATTTACGGTGATATTTTTTGAAAACATGTAGTATGTCACAACAACTATTTTTACACATAATAAAAGTTTAAAAAATTAGCTTTTCGTGACACAACTTTCACTTTCGTTCAATTCGTTGCCCTCGTTTTAATAATTTTTCAAAAATTAAATTGTGTATAAAATTTACAATTTATAACACTTTTTTTATTGGTGAAGATCAAAAATACATAAGAACTGTTGCTAGATGACTTTAGAAGAATTTTGGATGAAGACGAATATTATTATTTTTTATTCATATTTATTCTAACGCTTTTTCTGAGTACAAAAGTTACTATGTAATTGTCCCAAAACATCCGTTAAAATCTTTCTTATACTGCAAGATTTATGAACAAAATTTGAAGTACCTATGCAATAAATACTAATAACTTATGGAGAAAATTAGCTATCGGCGATTTTTAAAAATCGTCTGGTTCAACTGATATTCTCATTTCAATTAAAAAACATTTCAGACGATAAAAGAATTTCGGGTATTGTAATTTTCTATACAAAAGTAGTTTTTTGCATCAAAAATATTATACATGAAAGTATTTTAATCCCGAGCAACACCGGGCATAACAGCTAGTAAATAATAAATATAATAAAATCCGTTAAAAATAGTAAAATATATAATAACTTTTCGTAAATTCGGTAAATAAATATATTATTGTTTTTTCGGTAAAATACTTTTAAAATACTAAATGAAATGCAGTAGGGTATTGACTTTGGGTTCTCTGAGAAAAGGGTACAGAAAAAGCCAACAGTTCCTTACGTCATGAAGAAAAAACCGATTTTATTTCTACCAATTAAGGTGCCTGTATTCATTCTTAATTATTAATTTAGGAATAAGCGTTAGTTTTGTTTGTATTCTTAATTGCTATTTTCGTTCAATTTTTAATAAAAAATTATCAGGATATTAAAAAAAACGACGGAAGGCTGTCTTTTTCAAACAGCCACTGATGTTAAAGACGTAGGGCTACTTTACTCGCGGGTCTCTTAGATTTTCAAATTTTTCTTTGCAACTTCTGTTGTTACCCTTTATCTCTAAAATAAGACATTAGTTTTGGATTCTTCAATCGCGTGTGGATATGTTACAATTCTGTGCAGGATCGGTCGATGATATGAAAAGTAACATCCATAATTTAATAATTTTTTGCAACTTCTTCCCTTTATCTCTAAAATAAGACATTTGTTATGTTTTTAGCATATGTAGTTACCGATATATAGAGGATCTCCCATACAACCTTTTTTGTATCGTTTTGGCATGTGAATCAAAATCCTTCCTGAGACCCCATTGGGAGGAACGTAGCTCTACTTTAAAAATGGTTCTGATTATCCGAAATTTCGGATTCTTGGGGCTCGGATTCCCGAGGTTCTACTGTATAACATAAAATTTAAGAACATTTAATGAATTATATTATTTCATACTACGTTTATTTGTATATAATAAAAATAATATATACGTGCTGGGTTTTGCAGCATCTCATCAGTCATTTTTTTGTTCGTAAATTTTTGCGGTGTTAATGAATCTACCCAAAGTCGATTGCAATTTGGCGCAGAACGATCATGAAACTAATCAATCCAGTTCAAAGTCGATTGCAAGTTGGCGCAGCACTGTCATGAAACTAATCAATTCAGGTTCAAAGTCGATTGCAAGTTGGCTGTAGTTATAATGGTCCCAAAAGCCTACAAACCTCAATCTTGTTGCATTGCTAATCTATGCCTCGTTTTATATTATCCTCCTATTTCTTTAACCCCTTCATGTCGGCGTCGCATGTCATACGTTCGGCTTTTGTATGCCTGTACGCCCGGTCGGCGTTGTATGTTATGCAACGAAAAGAAAAATTGCATCGTTGAAATGCATGCGCCTCGTTACACACCGTGACTCTTTTTTGTATTTCTGAATAAGCAATAAATAAATCGGCAATAAATGATTCCAGTGTGGTTTTCTCGCTCTGATGGTCAAGAAAGACTGTAAAACTGCTTTCATGGTAAGGTTGTAGAACCATTTAGAAAAACATTTTTTACATATCATTAATAATTCTCTTCAAGCAGATATTTATCTTACAAGTCAATAGATTTGAAAAATATATTATCAGAGAGTATTTTGTTTTAATTTAAAACTTGGGTGTATTGCGGGGAAAACTGGTGATTAGTGAACGGGAAATCACATGTATGACCACTAGTAGGTCAAGCAAAAATTGCTAGCTGACAAAAAAATTCTGCATTTTCGAATTCAGGATAGAACATATATAAATCTTCAGCAATAAATTAAATGCTTTTTTGGAGTCGTAAATTCGAATGAAATACAACCAAGATGGCAGTACAAATCAGACACACATAATCGCTTCTTCTTTGCAATCTGTTTTTTTTTTTTATCATAACATCTATTTGTTTTCTGGACATAAAATTTTCCTTGAAAATGCGCGTTTCAATAAAAGAATATGCTTAGAGCCCAGACAGTTTATTTATTAATGTACTTTTTATTATTTTCTGCAGTATTTTCCCTTAATTTTCGGATATACCATTTTTCACGTCATATTCGATTTCGTTCTTATTAATAACTATGATGTAATGATTTCTTTTTGTAATATTAAAATTTCAATCCCTGTTTTCATCAACGGTTTCCAAAGTTGTACCACATGAACATAAAAATTAAGAAATAAAAAAAACAGCTTTGGTAAATAATTTCCATAAAAGGTTATTTTTGATACTCTTCATACTGGATTTCTTTCTCATTGATAACTATGATGCTCTTTATTTCTTTAATTCCTTCTGTAATATTCAAATCTCAATCCATGTTTTCATCAACGGTTTCCAAAGATATATCAGGTCAACATCAAAATTACGAAATTTCAACAATGCATTCTGGGATCGTCCGGAGAAACTCTCGCTGTCAAATCTCGCTAGCGAAACAACTGTTTGAACTTATCAAGGAAAAATTAATTAAAGAAAACCGGAAAACCGTTCTTGTTTTAAATCCGACAGAAACGTTCCAGTTATAAGCTGAAAAATAAATCAAAATTATAGAGTTGTTAGAACGTCAGATGTGAGAATTCGAAGAAATCCTTATCAAAAATTACCATAAAAGTGACTATTATTTAAAATTCCTCAAAATTCAGTAAATTACATTAAAAATTCAAAAGAAACTTCATTAGAACGAAAATGGTTTGTTCTATCCAATGGTGCGTTGATTGTTTTTCAACTATCATTAGAAAGGATACTACAGCCGTATACGTCCCGACAATGACACAAAACAACACAAAACATTAAATAAAAAATGTTCTAGATTAAATTTTAAAATTCGGGCTTCGAGGTACATTGAGTCACCATTACGACTACCTGTGTGCCAAATTTCATGGCTGTAAGTGCGATAGATTCGTCTGGACATCGCGCACACACACACAAACATTGCCTTTTATTAATATCTATTTTTGTAATCTGTTAGGTTTATTTTATATAATATTGATGTCAGATATTCGAAAAGTTACTGACAGATTAGAAATTATTTGATTCTTACATATTTTTCAATTCTATGAAAAAATAAAAATATTGTTAAAAATATGTTTCTGTAAGTAGGCTTATTAGTAGTACTAATTCTTAATTTCTGATGATTCTTTTGTAATTATATTCTAAGGCAAGAATTTAACAGTTATTTTTATTGTTTTCTTTTTGAGAGACTAAATTTTTCTCCAGACGATCAATTTACAATTTTAGATGTTTGAAAAAGTTTTATGCGAAATCTAATTTTTTTGTGTATGATTATTCTTTTATAGAATAAGTAATTTTTTAATACATTTTAAAAATAGCGCATAAATATTTCAGCTATTTTTCCAAGATGAATATTTGCATAAAAATGTAATGGAAAATGATAAAAAAAGGTTATTCATCTGAATTAATGCGAATGTAGTCTCTATTCTTTTAGTGGGCGCTTTCTGAATTTTTTCTTTTATATTCTTAATCTGTTTATTTCCAAGTTCAGCTGTTCAATTCCTACTATTAGTTCACCCTCTCCCTATATATATATATATATATATATATATATATATATATATATATATATTTATTTATTTATTTATATATCTTGTTCAAATTTTGCAATCGATTTTAAACTAACTTCCCGATGAGCTGGAGACTTTAAACTTTAAACATAGCTCAGAACCAGAAGACAATGCAATATTAATTCGCTTTCTTGTCTGTCTGTCATTTCATATTTTGCATGACGCATGCGCAGTGCGTTTTTCATTATATCTCGAAAACTATTAACATCACAGACTTGGTTCTTGGGTATATGGTTGGCCAATGGGATCATCGAAGCACCTCCATATTTCAGCCATATCTTTGCGCATGCGCAGTACGTTTTTCATCATATCTCGAAAACTATTAACATTACAGACTTGGTTCTTGGATATATGGTTGGCCCATGGGATCATCGAAGTACCCCATATTTTAGCCATATCTTTGCGCATGCGCAGTACGTTTTTCATTATATCTCGAAAACTATTACCATCACAGACTTGGTTCTTGGGTATATGGTTGACCCATGGGATCATCGAAGCACCTCCATATTTAAGCCATATCTTTGCACATGCGCAATACATTTTACAATATATCTCGAATCACCTAAGTAGGAATTGACTTTTAAATTTTTTTTTATATTACTTGTTTTTACTTTATAAGTATAATCCAAGGCTCTACTTAAAAATAACTTTGAATTTCAAAATTTCCAAATTCTATTTCAAGTAATAAATGTGAATTTTAATGAGCAAAATAATGTGTTTGTAGTGATTTGAAATATTTTCTATTTCGTTTCAAAGCAAGTGCTCTAACTAAAAACAAGTGTGCTACTTAGAACCAGTGCTCAAATAAGAAAGTAAAGTAAAAATTAGAAAAAAATTGTTTCTGATGTTTTTTAAAATTATAATAGGGCCCAAAGTAATAAGTAAAGTAAGTGTAAAATCGTCCAAAAGTGGTAGTCTCGGAATCCTTTGCTGAACAGTAACTTCAAACCTCACTAAGAGTATATATTTTTTATGCACGAAATATTCAATGAGTTTCAAGTTTGTTCTAACATGTCTATTTGTGCTTGCTTGGAAACTCGTGTTGTCACAATACAACATATTGGTCCCTTTCATTCCAATCTCATCATTGGAAATAGGAGAAAGTTCTCAGAAATAAGCCTCATGCGTCAAACGTTATTATGAGCTGTCACCTCCAGCTATTACAAAGAAAATATACTATTATCCATTGTGTTCAATGAACATTCATCCTATCTATCGTTTATGTTTTTCTTGTGTGGTTAAAATGCTTGACCTCAGAATATCATTAAAAAAATTCAAGTTTAATTTTCTTTTGTCAAATTTAATTTTTTTTCAAATTCAATATTTTAATTAAATTATTTTTGCAAGTTACAAGAGATTTTCGGAAATAAAGTGATTTTAATATCTTACGTAAGCAGCACTCATACCCCCTCTCCCCCCTTGTCAGCAAAAATAAGCAAATCGCAAACCCCTCCCCCCATTGGTGCTTATGTAATATTTTAACGGCCCCTTTGGTTGATTTTTAGCGTGACCGAACGAGAACTTTTGCCTGCATAAAACATAGAGAAAATCATTTTTTCCGTCTGGTATTCGAATAACTGACATTCTTACGTGGAAATATCCGGAAAAGTAGAATGGATTATACTATCGATTTTTTTAAAGTATCTAACGCATTTCGAAGACATATTTAATATTTAACTGGCTGATGAAAACTTTGAAACTCATACTGCCAAAATTAACACTTAGAGTCAGGAAACTTTTATATTAGTTTCTAGTTTCCATTCTAGATATTATTCACCCATATTGAAGTGTTACAGAAAGTTACTTATTTCTTAAATTAAGTATTTTTTCTATTATCAAGCAAATAGAGTTGTTCGACATTCAGTTGACAAAATAATATGAATGTTTGCCTAAATATGTCTAAAATTCCTTCTAACAACAAAATTGACTTTAATTTCATGACAGAAATAGTCATTTTCATTGTAATTAACTTTACATATCCAGTCATTGAGAAAATACTAGCCATAAACTGTTTTAACTCTTTCAAGTATGGTGCATTTGGGCACAAACCGACTTTAAAACACACACTACTATATACTTCAATGATAAAGTTGGCAAAAAAATTACCAACAGGCTTGAAAATGGTAAGCATTTGTTAGTCGTCTTTTCACTGCCCTAATAATTTTTAATCCTTGCAAAACAGACTCTATGTCTCACGGCTAAGCGAACTCAAATTCAAAGCAGCACTTGGATTTTAAAAATATAGTTTCAATATTCCGCAATAATGCAATTTCCTATAATCTCTTTGATTCCATTTCAAATAACTGCACCTAACTATTGCTAACCTTTAACTAAACTTTTAGCGTAAATAAATACTTAACGATGCTAAAATTCCTAATAATGTTATTCTCTAAGCTCTTTGTCGAAATGGAGGTTTATTAAATGTATTAACTGCAGCACAAGTAAGAATCGGGTTTAAAAAATAATGCTGTATTAAAAGGGACAATCCAGTAGAAATGTTTACGGAAACCACATGTATAACATCTATTGGCTCTTTTCACAATGAAAATTCAATGATGAATACATTGTATGAATGTTATTCTAATTAGGAAAAATATCACAATTCTAAATAATACTGATATAACTTACTTGACTTTAACTCCCCGGAGAGGCACCAAGAGTATGTGGATGAGAATCCGCCTGATAAGTAAGCGGGTTCTCGCTTCTCCTGGGGTTGGGGTTGTGTTAGCCCTCCAGTGATAGTACGTAATTCCTTTGGAAGGGGTCGGTGATGACTACTAGGACTCCGACCTCGGTACTCGAGCTATTAAAGAAATTGTCATTCAATGTCTCCCCGTGCTAAGGCAGGACGGGGGTAACTCTGCTAAGGTTATGCTTCACTATATCCTGCCAGAAGGGGGGATCTGAAATATGAGGATGAGAAGCCTCCGAATAAGTAAGCGGGTTCTCGCTTCGCCTGGTGGGTATAATAATGGAAGTGTTGCTCATTTGGGACCATCGATGATAGCGGCTCTTACCCCAGCTGTGGCCGGTCATCCCATATGAGGCTCGCGACGGTCTATTATACGTTCGGTCTCGGACCCCGTGTTAATTGTCGTGGCGGCCGCTCATTCAGTATTTCCCTGTTGCTTATACATGGCGGGGTGTCTCATTGGAATTATGTTTCAGAATTTGTGAGGGACAAAATGTGAAGTACTCATAACGTATAAAAGGTTACAGTTATCACTTATCCGATGAGCTGTTGATGACCACGTGGTGTAAACGTCATAAGCGAGGAAGCAAAATTGTATTTAATATTAGCAATAGGTGGAATGAAAGCACACGTGAATCTAGGCATTCTTTAAATACTAGAAGATTTCTAAGCTCTTCTAAGACGGGCTTTTAATCCTCCAAACGTATCTCACATCATCAAACTAATCCAAAGGTATCTCACATCATCAAACTAATCCAAACGTATCTCACATCATCAAACTAATCCAAACGTATCTCACATCATCAAACTAATCCAAACGTATCTCACATTTTCACAGATTTACTAACGAAAGTTATAGTAGAAAATCTCATTTACATTGGCAGAGTGCTTAAGGAATTGAAAAAAAACATGAAAAACCGAACTGACGAATCAATTGACACTAACCTTCGATTAATAATAATCTTACTTTTATCAATTGCTTTTGTTTCGTCAGAGTGAAAATTTGGCAATATCCACTAGCAGAAAGAAAATGCCTTACCAAATACAAAATAAATAAATACTGAAAGAAAATAATAAAACTGTTAAAGCGGCTCAATTTATACATAAAAAACACCATGAATCAATTGCCACGAACTTTCGTTTTCATAAATAACTTCACCGAGGCAAAAGGAAATGAAACACATGTCATGATGTCATTTTATTGAAATTTATTCCAATCCAGCATGAATAAAAAAACTGTCCGAGTTCTTTGACTCCATAACTGAAATCGGATTTGCGCGTGACCAGCGGCATGTTAGCTGGATTAAAACATGCTGAAAAAAGAATGAAAATATAGCAACCATAGCCATGCAGCTTGCTGGATATATTTCTAAACACAAAAGCAATATCTCGGATAGCTTGTTTGCAAATTTCACAAAAATGAATAATACATTGTGCTTTCATATTTTATTTTAGAAACATTTTGATGAAATAAAATATTAGTGATTCAGAATTACATTACGGCATATTTTCTTTCTGTGAATTTTACAAGGACAGTACTGTTTGATTTGATATAACCCTATAAATATAACAGCAGCTAAATATTTTACCTCTTTAATGCGAACCCTAGACTTTTTTCTATGAAATGAATAGGCTTCTACGAATACATAAAAATAAATCTTTTGTTAACAAAATTTTCGTCAATGGAAATAAAAGGAAAAATTTTGAGGAAGAAAGCCTTACACAATGGAATACGACGTCATAGAACATCGGTTGTATCGAGTTTTGAAAAGATCAGATTTTATTTTTTCTATTTAAAACCCTACAACTATTCCTTTTTAAGGTACATCAAGCGTTTATAGAGACACATGAGATCTAGCTAAAATAAATCTCGACCTAAAAATTGGTGTTACGCAACCTATCATCATGCCCAGCAGGGCGTTGAAAACTAGTATGAAATGTCCAATTTCTCTGTTTGTTTACTTATTTTGTTTGAGAGATTTGACAGAAGTCAATAATGTTCAAGTACGGATTCCGAGACTACCACTTTTGGACGATTTTACACCGGAAAGGGGTGTCAGGCAGTGAGTCCATATGAGCGCATTTCCGGAGTTTTTTGTTGGATCACGCTCAGTAAAATGTAGAAATCACTCTTCCGTTCTTCACTTTCCCCATATTTTGATGAAAATAACTCCGTCCGGCGCATGCGCAGAAGCGCAGAGGGTTTCCGAATCCTTTGCTATACAATATTGTCCGTTGTTGGAGCTCAAATGTGATCTAATTAAGTGAAATATGGTGATATTATTCAGTTAAATATGATGATATTATTTCAATGAAATATGGTGATATTATTCAGTGAAATATGG
>BGPR01015842.1:25712-35850 GCA_013235015.1 Araneus ventricosus | reverse complement strand
TATTCAACAGTTTCTCAATTTTTTCTATTTGGTATATTCAACAGTTTTCTCAATTTTTTTTCTATTTGGTATATTCAACAGTTTCTCAATATTTTCAATTGATTAATTTAATAAAAAGCAATAAAATGTTGCTATATTAACTTTGGCAGTCAAATTTGATTTTAACTTAATCTTTTTAAAAAGCACTCTATATCATGTGACGTGTATTACTTTTACAAGCAACATATTTAAGAATAAATTATGTTTCAATTTCAATTAAGAAAAAACAACGAATTTAACGAATTATTAATATAAGACACATTAATTGCTTTTTGTATGTTGAACAATGTTATGGCCCTCGTTGACCACGTGACAGAGTCTCGAGTTCGTGACTCGATTTCACATAAGATTTTCCGTATATATGAACCGCTCCACTTCGGCGGGAATAAATACCCTCCCGCTGGGGTGGGGCGAAAATCCTGAGACTGGGTTGCCGACTCAGGTATCGCCCACATCATCTAATCATGGTTCAAAATTACGAGTTTTTCTTAGAAAAACCCTGGTGTAGCTTCAAAAAGAGTCGTTAATTTAACGAATTTAAGCTAAGCTGAAGAGTATTGACATCTGCACTGCTAACTTTTAATAACAAAAACCAAAACTAAGATACTTTGATTTAGTTCTTAGTTCTTCCTTTCTATTTTAACTTTTTTAAAGCAAACTACTTTCATTTAATTCATTTCTAGTCTTTCTTTTTCTATATTTTAACAGTTTAACATTTTACTTTAAAATAAATAAATAATATAAATAACCAAAAACTTACAATTCCCAAACCGACAACGACTCTACAAAGCATAAATGCATAGACAGATAAATACGCTGCCCATGGCAATAGTGCTGTGGTAAAAGACGCTAGAAGAAGAGTGCTTATCATTGTAATCTTGCTGCCGTAGATTTCAGCTAATCTCCCACCAGGTATACAGCCAATCAGGACGCCTACAAACTGAATACCGATTGCCATGCCTTGAATTTCAGGACTCCAGTTCAACTCTCCAAAGGACATCTGCAAATGTTGTAAAATACCAATAATTATCTTACGGAAATTAATAATTATAAATTTACCTCATCTTAATTTGTTTGGAAATGTGTAATTATTTTTTCAAATAAATTATTATTGACACGTTTGGCTCAGCAACTATCTAACAACAGTAGACACATGAAAAAAACTTTTCTTTGTGAAATTACACATTCAGTTTACTGACTTTCGGAATTATGCTAATTCATAACACTGTATGTTTGGCATTATGTAGTGGCCAATGAAAACGCATCACCCTAGGTATTGCCATATTTTATACGCGAGTTTGACGTCATTACTTAAAAGAAGACGTAGTAGCAAAAACGAAGATGCAATCAAGCATTCCTCTTGCAAAATAATAAAAATTACTTTCCTTTCATGATTAAGGACACTCCACAACATCTACTTGACTGTGTTGCCTGCTTAAGCGACCGGATTTCGTGTTGGAGGTGTTGAAGGCGAACGACCTTATGGATCTGATCTGATTCAGATCAGAAGGATTAGAAAGAAGAAGAAGACTTTCCTTTCAATAATATTATTTGCCCAATTTAAATTTATAATGCCATATCCATAAAAAAATCAAATAATGCATTTTCATTGACCAATACTGTGCCTATATGCAAGCTAAATAAATGAATTTCCAATGCAGTGTATGTTTCATAGATGGATAATCCTATTACGAAGCAGCTTGAGGTTTATTACACCCATAATATAAAGGTTAATTTTAAATATATAAAACTTTTTACCTGCTTCATTTGCTTTAAGTTGTTTTGGATATCTTGATTTCCAGGACATTCTCTTGGCTCTAGGTTGCTCGAAGAATTTTGACCAGACCATTGAACCATGTAGACAATAGCCATGCTGAGATTAGACTGAAGTACGATGGCCAGCGTCGTAGCCGATAATCCAACCAAAGCAAAAACATAGCGTTTTGGGATGGCATCTACAACAGTTATTGTAAACCTTCATTATATTAAATATAGTTTTGACTTATTATTATGGAGTGCCATACCATTACAAAGATATTATTGGAGATATTATTGACAGTAATCACTGTAAGTTCTCAACTTGAATGTAAGAGTTGAAAAATAGAAAACTGAAAATTACGAACATAAATGACCAAACAATTTAAAGCGCTATTTCAAAATGTTGTATGATTGGGAATAATCATTCTGATTTAATGTTATATTATTGGGAATAATTATTTAAATTGAAGAAAGTTTAGTGAAGGAAGAAAGAAAATGTGGAAAAGTCATTGTTGCGTCGATAGCAATCATGATTAATATTTGTAAACTCAATAACTACTCTAATCTAGTGAACTGAAATTCTATTAACTCATAACGAACGCTCTCACTAGAGACGACCTCAAAACTCAGCGTTACAACAAATTCTCACACAGGAAGTCGGCGAGGCAGAAGCCTGCACAAAAAATCAACAAAACAAAACTCAAACTCTTTCGGACCAATCACAGGAGTCCAGCAGCACCCCATCCGGTCTTACGCCGAGGGGTTGAAGAGCTAGACTTTCTGTGGAGGGAAAATCAGAGACCGTTGGTTCATGGTTCACTCAAGAGTCATTATGACTTAAATTAACGCAACACTTTTAAATGATAATAAAAACTTTTTCTCTAGTTTTATGCCACACTAGGAGAACCGTAATAAACGGTGCAGAAGCTGGGCAATATGTTCTTCTTTAGAAAGTTCATCAGAACTTATTGTAGAAAAATCAAGTATTTCGTACCTCTCAGACGAGAAGGCATGATATAAAGTCTTATGAGGTGATCTCCAGTAATATCGTCCGAACATTTACACTGAAACATTTTTGGACTGCACGTCTACAGTCCAGTTTACATACAAAGCCCTCTACCGCATGAAGAAGGCATTTCCGACCTTACAATAATATGCGATTTCGAATCTTCACTGTACCATCCTACTTCTCCCTGGAGTTTGTCGTTTTAGTGCGGAATCACTCTCTATAAGATCTTTAGTATAGCAAAAAAAGGACATTCTTCAAGCACGACGCATATGCTAGAAACTTTGCAATCCAAATCCAGATACAGATACGGACAAAGTCTTTTTTGCATCCTTTTTACTTAAAATTGAATGATTAAATTGTATTCGTTTCTTTATATTTATCTGATTTTATCATTTTAAAACCCAGTTTCTACGTATCTTAAATTAAGTAGACTTGTAAATGTTGATACGCTTCTTGAAAAGAAAAGAAAAATTTTGTACCTTAAAATGAACAGAGCTTGAAATATACTTGTGATATTCTCTTGCCAAATTTATGTCTGCGAAAATTTATGTCTTAAACATACTACATTGTGCTAATAATAAAAATAAAAATGGAACAGTTAAAAACTTACCAAACATAATAATAAGATTCTTGAATGTAGAAAACAAAGAATTTTGACTGTAGAGAACAAAGAGAAAATTATTAAAAACGGAATTAAAATAGACAGCTTCATTAACAATCTTTTTTAAATGCAAGTCTCATTTTTCCTAATTTTACAGCAAATTATTTATTAAATATAGTTATTTGTTATCTTTATTTGAAAAATTAAACTAGTCAGTTTTTATTGATAATTTTTGTATAAAATCATGTAGATATAATCGATTTTTATTTGAATGTACTGCGCATTAGGGATATTTGTATGTCATTATCATATTTTAATTCAATTATTTCCAGTAACAAGTAGATTTCTTTGTGACATCAGACAGTTTTGCTTTTAAAAAATGAGTGGTATTTTTAAACAAACAACAGTTTTAATTTCGGAGGAACATGGATTTTGTTTTTAATTTGTAACTCAATTTTCATTTCTAAATTAAGTAAGAATAGTTAAAACAAACATTTTTTCTGTATATCATTCCTATTAAAACCCGAACGTCAACAAATGTATGTATATATCTATGTCCTGCTATCTTCTCACGAACCGCTGAACGCAGAAACGCGCCGGAAAGTACCAAAATATGGGGCATAATCAAAGAAATCCATTTTCACCATTTAAATTCCGAAATCGTAAATAGTAAAAAAGATATTAATAAAAAAACTAATTTACAAAAATACTTTCATTGTTGCAGAGCAATTCAAACCGTTTTCATTGTTTAAACATATATTTACTTACGTGTTTCTCTTTCATTGTTGAAAAATTCAACAATGCAATATGGGAACCTGAATAATGCAACAAGTCAATGCGGATAGCGTTGTGTACGTATTTGGGTAATTGATACAAAGAAACAGGGAAATTTAAATCGCTCAAACAGGGTTTTTACAAAAAATAGTGTTTTCCGTGATTTTTAACTTTGAGATTTCTTGTATGCAGTGCATTTTGCTTCATGCATATATAAACTGTAGGCGAGCATATGAAAAAATGTGGATTCCGACCAACGCCGTTATCTCCTTCTCTCCGTACTAAAGTCAGACAAAAAAAATATTTCCGGAATCGGATAGACCATTCATTTCGCCACGACAAGGTATAATTTTTTTTACAAGCTAACAATTTTTTTTATATTTTTTGAGATTTTTTTAATAAGTCGATTTTGACGCTTTAACGCGGATAGAATGTTTCAGGCCCTCTTTTCTCCTTATTTATTCAGGAGAGAACGCCTGACTTCACTTCTCTTCTCCAGGGAATGACGCATTTTTCGAGATAGCCCGTGCAACGACGGGCCACGCAGCTAGTATTGTTATGAAATTCGTTCGGTATGTGTTCTGTGACAAGAGTCCAACAGGCAGGTTAACAGGGAATGACGTTTCATCCTCGAATATTCCAGGAAACACGAAGCGCAGGTAACAGTAAAAACAGAACTTGCACAAATTAGAAGTACAAATAGACAACAACAAATCACTAACAATAACAGCAATAGCACGAACAATAGCGCTCAGCGTCTCACAGCTGACCAACTCTCAAAACGAGCATGTCTCCAAAGAGATTCTACAAACTCCGCAGACGGTCAAAAACGATTGTTTCATCTCAGCAACTCCCGGGTTGTTATACCTTTTCTGACAGGATGTGACGTCACATAGAATTTTCTACATAAATCTCTAAAATGTCAACTTGCCCAGATACCCGGTCATGAAAAATATGATAAAAGTTCAATATATAATTTTTAGAAAATATAGGGCAGAACACTAATTAATTAAACGTTGTTAAGTATTTTTTCCGTTATTAGTATGCAAAGAAAGGGTTATTTTAGTTAAAATTTGGGCACATAGTAAATTAATATAATTCAATTACAGTGATTTTCATTTACAAAAATTAGACATAAATTCTTCTCATTCATAGTCTAAGTAGCCCTTTGGCCACTGTGTGTTGCACTTGCAACACTCTATTTAATATTCTGATGGAGGATCAACATAGTATTGTGCACTGCATTATACTTCCTTTGGAAGTCTGAACTGACATCATGAGTATCAGAAGGGGCTTTTTAAAGGAATTAAACTTCAGTTTCTTTGTAATAATTCCTTTTATGCACCCTAGCCTCTTTCTTTGCTGCTTTAAAAGTTCTTCTTCCACCTTCTGTGTATCTTTCTGAACCGCCATCTCTTTGGTAGGCAAGCTTATTAAAATATTTTTTGCAGATCTCAGGCTTTCCAGCCTGTTATGTAACAGATTGTGGATCATGTAGCTCAGAAAATTATACAAAATAAATAAAAAGATTCATATTTTCTCCAAAAAGAAAACAGTGAAAAGCACTTGGGGAAAGATGACGAGATCGTCTACTTGCCCTTTCGTGATCGGCAATGTAAAAGTCTTTGTTTTTTTGTGTGATTAGTAAAAAATATATAAAGATAAATAGTGATTTTGAAAAGTGTATTGTCTAAGGTAGTCATGCATAGCAAAGTATAAGCGAATGTCTTAGCTGTTAGTCCCCTAGATCTCACGCTGAAGGCCTTAACCCGTTCAGGACCATCATTGCATATATGTGATCACTCTTTCCGTGCCCTACAGCCCATCATCACTTATATGTGATCGCAACTTCCATGTTTTATTTGAATTTTTAAACGGCAATAGATGGCAGTAAAAACCGTTGCTTTTTCGAATAATGTTGCATCAGAGTTTTGACGCGCGGGCTTGGGGAAGCTCTACTTTCTCCTTTCGCTGGTCCTGAACGGGTTTAAAATCACAACACGTCAGGCAAAAAACACGAATACAATATAAAAAACAGCGAAATGGCGCCACTACTCGATTTTTTTATTGCGTAGCAGTCTAGAGGGCTAGTAAGCTACCTAGCAGTATAAACTTAAAATAAGCCATTCGCCATCCTCCCCTGATTTCCCCTACATTTTACTTTATTATTTTATATTATCAAACTTTTTGTGGAATCTGTAAACCAAGCTCTTTTAGATACTATGAATATCAAGAAATATATCCAGTAACCTAAATAATTACGGTTGCTATGTTTTCTTTCTCTTTGTCGGCATGTTTTAATCCAGCTAATATGCCGCGGGACATAAAATGTGCTGTGCCATTTTAATGTTAAAATCAAATGCATATTTTCAAAGAGGAATAAGAAAGCGAAGTTGGTGCCAACAACATGCAATTAGATGTTACATAACATGGACAGATACTTGACTTCATTAATGGCATTTATGTAGACAATGAACTGAACAGGTACAAGGCTACTAAAAGAACACGGATTAAATTTCTATCACATTTTGAAGTTTGAAATTACTTTGTTTAAGGTAACCTTGAATATCAAATTATGAATAAGGGTTTCGACTGAAGTTATATTCTCGGGGAGCAATTCCCGGCGAAAGCGGCTACTAAGGTAATAAAAAGGCTAGATTTGTAAAGAGCTAGGTTGTTGCTTTATTTAATAACTTGAAACTTGTTGTTTTCTCAAATATAATCTTATACGTGGAAAACATTTTATCCTAAATAATTGACTAAATAACCAAATCCTTTCTTTATATCCAGACGCAAATTGCTTCTCAATACTTAAGACAGTGGTCGGTAAACTCATTACTCAATCAGCGGGAGTGGTCTCCCCTAAACTTTCTCGTATACTCCTAACGCATGTAGAGAAAAAATAAGCAAAAAGGCAGTAAAATAAGCAAGAACCCCTAACGCAGCGGAGAAAAAGATGCGAAACGTCATCCCACGATTTACGTAGCTCGTCCAACACGGAAGTGGAATTACAAGCCGGCGTGATTACCAATAGGGTTGGGTGTAAGATACAGGAAACGAAATTTGCAATTTGAACGCCTTTTTTTAACCAATTGACACAAAAAATGGATACAAATCTATCATTAAGGTAAGGAAGCCACATGCAAAATTTCATTTATCGAAGTAATTTTTTAAAGAAGTTATTGCGTTCAAAAGTATGCGATTATACAGACAGACAGTTAACCCTTCGACGAATTTGGTCCAAACTTGGAGGTGATAAAAATGTGTACCAAATTTTATCCACCTAGCTATTTAAGTTTGTGAGTTATCGCGTTCACATGAACACGGACATGCAGACAGACAGACTTTCCGTGGCGGATCTTGTCCAAAATTTGATAGAAACCTGCAAATTATGTGTAAAGACTACATGCCAAATTTCATCCATGTAACTTTAATAGTTGATAATAGAAAGTTTGAGTTATCGTGTTGACAGACACACAGACAGACATAATTCCAAAATTGTATTTTTCGGACTCAGGGAGGTCTAAAACGTGGAGATTCGTCAAAATCTCGAGTTCGAATTTTTTGACGATTACAATACTTTCTCTTTGTATACTTCGTATAGGAGAAAGTGAAACAAACAAACAAACTTGAAATCAAATATCTGTTGCCACGTTTCAAAAAAAATATTACTTTGAAGCAGGTGCGATAAAATAGGCAATGCAATGAATACTAAAGCGCAAATACTTCTTTGGAATTGAATTCCCAAGAAAACAATTTATACTACCACAACCGTAACAATTGCGAAAGCGCGTGAATAAATGACGTGATTTGCTGAAATAATGAGATCGGTTTGAATTTTATTTACAACAATAAAAAAATTGTTACAGTTCATGCTTAAAAACATTATTTATTGTTGCAAATAAGATTTACAACAATAACAGATTGCTACCAGTACGCATGCGCATGAGAATCGGATTAAAAGAAATTGAATATTCAATTTGAACGCCTCTTTTTGACGGATTTGGCCCACAATTTTATGCGGACCTACATTCCTGACGATAAAACTGTGTACCAAATTTTATCCATCTAGCTATTCAAGTTTTTGAGTTATAGTGTTCACATGACCGCGGGCAGACAAACAGGCAGACTTCCCGTAGACGGATTTTACGAAATTTCATCCCCGTAGCTCTAATAGTTTTCGAGTTATCGTGTTCACAGACAGACAGACAGGCATGATTCCAAAATTGTGTTTTGCGGACTCAGAGAGGTCTAAAACGTGGAGATTCGTCAGAATCTTGAGTTCGAATTTTTTGACGATTACAATACTTTCGCTTTGTATACTTCGTATACGAGAAAGTAAAAAATAATAAATTATACAAAGCTTTAAAATGAAGAAATAAGTTATTAATATAGGTGTGAAATTTCTTGATCCTTTGTATAACACAAACATAAAAGATGCTTTAAATCTTTTGTTCCCCACGATAAAGTAAAAGATATATTCTATTTTAATTTCATCAATTATCCCACCAGAAACTTTCTAAAATTTAAACTCGTAATGATTTGATCTCTCTCAACAGTAAAATAGTGCATAAATAAATCTATACGTTTCAGTAGTATCTGAGTAATAAACTAAACATTTATTTAAAAAATACTTATTAATAGGTAAGTATAACCATTTTCTGAAACGACTTTTAGCATAACGATGAATCTTAATAAATAGCGCTACTTTATGGGAACACAATAAAATCCACTTACCATTATGCAGAGATATTGTTATTTGTTAGTCGTTTTTCCGAAAAACAAAGAATTTATTTCTTGCGCTGATGTATTTCTAATAGTGCAGACAGAGGTACAAATAAACAGAAAAAAAGTAAAATGATGAATGGATTGTTATTTCTCAATATTTATGCGAGTAATGCAGAAAAAAGACACGAAAGTTGTATCATAGCGACGCTCATTATATGAGAAAAATTATTCCTATGTGGAAATCCCATCATAAATAGATCAAATTAGCTTCGTTAAGTAAACAAAGGTGTTTGCTTAACGTCTCCTTGCACGTTAGTTTCTTGCCTTTCTTTCCAGAAGAAAGCTGTGAATTAAGAGGTGTGAAACCGGTAATGAACTTCGCATTTCCCATTATTAAGAGGTATTACTCATTATTTGAATTTATAACTTTGCAATATGTAAAGATATTTTTCACGCCTGTTAACTAATGTAAGCAGACGACCTGAGCTAACTAAGACAGTCTCGAATTTCGAAACTTTGTAGATGATTTGTCCCGAATTTCTCCAAATTTTACTTTTAGAAATTAGTTCATCTTAAAAATATTATCTAGATTTACTCGTTATTGAACTTATTATTGTTCACTATTTAAATTAATAGCAATGCAATATGTGAAGACTTTTTCACGTTTATTAACTAAAGTGAGCAAACGTCACGGACTAGACGGAACAGCCCCGAATTTCAAAACTTTGTCCTGGATTTCAATTAAAAACCACCTGATTGATCCAAATTTTGCTTTTAGAAATTAGTTCATCTTAAAAAATATTAACTAGATTTACTCGTTATTGCAAGTATTATTACTCATTATTTAAATTAATAACATTGCAATATGTGAAGAATTTTTCACGTTTATTAACTAAAGTGAGAAGACGTCACAGACTAGACGTAACAGCCCCGAATTTCAAAACTTTGTCCTGGATTTGAATTAAAAACCACCTGATTGATCCAAATTTTACTTTCAGAAATTAGTTCATCTTAAAAAATATTAACTAGATTTACTCGTTATTGCACGTATTATTACTCATTATTTAAATTAATAACATTGCAATATGTGAAGAATTTTTCACGTTTATTAACTAAAGTGAGCAGACGTCACGGACTAGACGGAACAGCCCCGAATTTCAAAACTTTGTCCTGGATTTGAAATAAAAACCACCTGATTGATCCAAATTTTACTTCTAGAAATTAGTTCA
>BGPR01015842.1:12962-25612 GCA_013235015.1 Araneus ventricosus | reverse complement strand
AAATTAGTTCATCTTAAAAATATTATCTAGATTTACTCGTTATTGAACTTATTATTGTTCACTATTTAAATTAATAGCAATGCAATATGTGAAGACTTTTTCACGTTTATTAACTAAAGTGAGCAAACGTCACGGACTAGACGGAACAGCCCCGAATTTCAAAACTTTGTCCTGGATTTGAAATAAAAACCACCTGATTGATCCAAATTTTACTTCTAGAAATTAGTTCAGCTTAAAAATATTAACTAGATTTACTCGTTATTGAACGTATTATTATTCAATTTTTAAATTAATAACATTGCAATATGTGAAGAATTTTTCACGTTTATTAACTAAAGTGAGCAGACGTCACGGACTAGACGGAACATCCCCGAATTTCAAAACTTTGTCCTGGATTTCAATTAAAAACCACCTGATTGATCCAAATTTTACTTATAAATAATTAATTCACGTTAAAAATGTTTAGCAATTAAAAAGCAAGGGAATTTTGAATTCCCAAATTTTGCTAAGCGTGTACAGCGACCAGGAGTCCCGGACTAGACAGTCCTGTTTTTTTACTGTTTGGATTGAAAAACTGTAATAAATTTGTCCCAAATTTTAATTAAATGCTCCGGTATGTACAGAATTTTAATTAAAAGTAAACAGCTCAAATTAAATATCATTAAATAAGTTTTATCTTTTAAAAATTAAATTAATAGTTAGTCTTAAATTTCCATCTTTTGCTTTGCGTATGAATTGAATAAGCATCCCGGATTAGCTGGGCAGTGCTGATTTTCGACCGTCTGCCTCAGATTTAAAAGATAGTTCGGTTTTAAGTTAAATATCTCAGATTGTCATGTTTTTTTAATTATCAATAAATATTTCACTAAAAAAAAGATAAACTAGTTTTAAATTTTCTAAATGTTAACTTCTGAAGAATTCTTCCTTCCAACTTTTCTATACGAAAATGCCACCTAATATGACGAAGTTCAATGATAGAGGAATAAAAAGTAGTAAAGCAATTGCAAAATAAGACTATTTAAATTTTTCTTTATCTTCGAGAAGGTAATAAAAATTCAATTCTATTGTTGGTGGGAATGGGGCTTAGACTGCCCAGTATCTTTATTTATCAACAAGAATTTCATATAGAAAATATTAACTAGTTTTGAATTCTCTAAAAGTTACCTTCTGAAGAATTTTTCTTTCCAACTTTGCTATACAGAAATATCATCCTAATATGACTAAGTTCGATGTATCATCATGAAGAAAATAAATATTTTTTTACAAATGCATTAAAAAAGAAAATAATTTTTCTCAAAAATCTGGAGGACAAAACAAAAATCGCAAAAGCGTAAGGCTCTGAAAACAATAGGAGAAAGATATAAAACCACAATATTTAAAACGAAATGTTATTAAACATCCATCATATAAAATATATTGTAAATGTGATTACAATTCTGATTTACTTACAGCTTTTCTACCTGCCCCTCACGCTTTTCCGATTTTTGTTTTGACCTCCAAATTTTTGAGAAAAAAATTACTTTCTTTTTAATGCATTGGTAAAAGCGGTTTTTTATCTATTATTTTCTAGGTTTTAGTCTTTAATTTATGTCATAATTCAGTATTATAAATATTTTATACATCAACTAACTAAAGCAAATATTTTTTTGAAAAAAGGTCTGATAGGATGTACGTAATGAACCCTATGTTGTATTGCACCATATGAGAAAATTGTGATTATTTATGCATTGTGATATTAATTAAGTACACAGTAATGATTTATTCTTAATATAACGGAATACGAATCGACTTACTGGTTTTTAATGGACTTTTTAATTAGATGTTTCTCATTCTGTCCATTTCTGATCATGCTGTGATATACAAGGCTTCTTAGTTAGTTTCGAGCAGTCTAAATCTTTAATTCTTAATCCATCCATTGATTTGACTCTGCTTAGTGCAACGTATGCTTGTCCTTCTTCAAATAAAAGTATTTTAGTTCTCAAAAATACTATAGATGGCGCCACGGAAACCTACCGAGTGCAAACGTAATTTTGCGATTTTTTTAAATTCATAATTGCAAACTCTAAAATTATTAAAATATTGCATTACCCAAAAAATATACAAAATTTCAAAACTCTAGTGCATTAAGAAGTGAGTGAAAAATCGATCACCAAATTCCAACCTTACATACATACATACATACAAACATGAAACATTTCGAATTTAGTAAAAGCGTTTAATAAAAATAGCAAAAGCAATTGCAAAATATGTTATTTATACTTTTCTTTATCTTTCCCTTGTTTTTTTTTCTTTTAAGTTAACAGTTAATTGTTTTTCAATTTTATTATATTTGAATTTATTTATTTGCATATTTTTTTTAAAATTTTGCCAGTACTTCGTAACCAGCATCCCGGACTCAAGTTCAGAAAATTTGATTTCTGGATTATTAACCTACCGGGATTCAAACTGACTAAACCGATGTTTTAACATGGAGTTGCAAGTTGTATTGTTTACCTTTTGTTTGGTGCAGAATAAAACTATATCAATTAGCCAATCAGATTTCAACCTACACTGCGCAGAGATTAGCTTTGGCATCAATCAAATGAATTAAATAAATTTTTATAAATTAATACCTGTTAGATAAAATTATTTACTTACTCATTATTGACTCGAAAAAGGAAAGTTTCTTAGAAAGAAATTTAAATCAAAAGAAATTAATTAATTATCTAATTGTTTTAATGAACAAATTAAGTTCAATTTTTATATAGATTTAAACAACTTTTGTTGAAAAATAAAATATCGTGCAGTTCACGGTTGACTAATCATTCACGTTGTTTTTTTAGTTATGTTTCATTATTCAGTTTTGGTATTTTGACGACATCTAAAGTATATGCAAGAATATATATATATATATATATAAGTTTAAAACAAATGAATCAAATGATTCTTGGGTCAGTAAAATGCGTAATAGTATGATCGAGAGTATGACGTGACTTTTGCTTGGTACCGACAGCCAATCGGATAGTAGAAATGCATTCTGGGAACTGAGAGTAACCTTGGGTCGGTCGAAAGCTCCGTCGATTCGGATATGCGAGAGAAAATGTTTGGAACTGATCAATAAAAAAATTCATAGAAAATCAGAGAAAAAGATATTTTAACCATTCTTGTTTTAAAACAGGGATTAATATTCCGGTTTAGACCTAAAAAAACGAAAATGATAGCGTTAATAGAATGTCGAATGCAAGAAAATAAGAATTGAAAGTTAAAAATACAAAGGAAAAGTGACTATTACTTAAAAACTTCTCAAAATTCAGTAAATTATGTTGGAAATTCAAAACAAACTTCATTAGAACGAAAATTGTTTGTTCTATCCGATGGTGCATTGATTGTTCATCAACGATCATTAGAAAAGGTACTGCAGCCGTAAACGTCCCGAAAATGACCCAAAACAACACAAAACATTAATATAAAAAATTTTCTAGATTAAATTTTATAATTCCGGCATTGAGATAAATTGAGTCACCATTAAGTTTACTTATGTGCCAAATTTCAAGGCTGTAAGTGCGATAGATTCGTCTGGACTTCGCACCCACGCATACAAACAATGCCTTTGTTAAGTACAGATGATAATATTTATAATGCTGCTATACCATCTCTAAATTGCGACTTGTATGATGCAAAAAACTGTTCTAAACGCTCTACAGGACAAACCGTTAGGCCTAGGGATTGCAATCCTGAAAACCGGATCCGGTAATCCGGCGGATCCGGCATCAATTAGACGTCTACCGGATCCGGCATCATTAGACGTCTACCGGATCCGGTAAATTAAAAAAAAATACATGAAAACGATTTCTTGAAAAAATACTCGCGTTGTTGCAAGAGTAGGTACTTAATACGTGGTGTGTACGAGTCGTTCGACGCTGACTCACCCGCTTCACATATAGACATTCTCATTGTTCAATTGATAGATGAATTACGTTTATGTTGCATTTACGAGTACGAGAATGATTTAAGTAGATAATTAGACTCAGAAATGAATTGAGTAATGATCCATATTTCTGATTTTTCTTTATAATACGACTTTCTTCTTACATAGTGACCGAAATAACGTTTTAAATTGTAAGTATGTACCTATTTGTGTTGCATTGCAGGTACTAGTCTAAAAGTTCTAAAACAAACGTGCCACTTTTGAAACCAATTCAAAATGAAAACAGGAATATTAATATACTTACAGAATAAAAAAAATATGATGATGATACAAGACGAACTGATGATATATTTACTATGCCGAAAAAATAAAAGTTGTAAGATTAGAAATGAAAAATATCTTAGAAAGAGTTGTTCAAAATGATAGCTTTGAAGAAAACGTAGATAATATAGTAGAAAATAACTCAGAGTCATCGTCATTGAAAAGTTGAAAGTGAAAAAGAATTTATTGATTGACATTACAGAAAGAATTACAGATGTAAATTCAGCAAGATATGAAAACCTAGAGCATAAATGCCAAAAAAAGAGAAAGATTATGAGAAAACATTAAGAAAGGAAATGACTGCATGTGAAAGTGAAGGAGTTCGAGGAAAATACTTTTCTTCTATTCATGAGTATTTGTTCACAATAAAACCAACAAGTGTAGAAGCAGAAAGGGCTTTCTAGGCCGTTGGTTATATTTGTAGCTCTGTAAGAAATCGATTGACAGATGACACAATTAACACTTTTTGTTTCCTACTATAATTTTTTCAAAACCAAAGTGAGTTTTTTAAAATTGTTTTACTTAAAATAATAATTTAAAGTAAGTATATTAAAATTACGAAGAAGTTTTAAATTCGTTATTGTATAATTGTGCCATTGATTAAACAGATTCATGATGATTGTCATAATTATAAGAATGAGACTGCTTGGCGTGTCTAAAATACCTAATTATTGTGATCTCAGTTGATAAGCTTGATTTAGTTAGATTTAATATAAGTTACTTACATAATATAAATTACATTACAAGTTATCATTAATGTCATTTGTGAAATCTAGTAAGTCAGACTGAACTTAACCGCCCATCATTATCTAATTATTACTAAACTAATATAACAATTACAATTTAACTAGTTACACTGTACTAAATTTTTATTGTTGATTCATACGTAAATGTTGATTAATTATAACAGTGTAAATAAAGTTGATTTCATAAGAAATTAACGCTTTTTTTATAAACTCACTTTATCGTCTTTTATACAGTTGATTTTGGAATGAAAAGGCAAAATAGTTTTGATGTGTCCAATCCGGCCGGAGCCCGTCGGATCCGACCGGATTGAAATTGGTGCCGGATTGCAATCCCTAGTTAGGCCTACATCTATAAAATTTGCCACGTAGTTGGGTGGTAGGTGTTGTATTTTGTTGGGTAGTAGGCGCTCGCGAAGAAAGAGTTTTCCAAAATGTTAATTACATTTTTAAATAATTAAAAATTAATATAATTTTAACGTAGTTCCTTAATAACACCAGGTTGTCAAACAAAAATCATTTTACGCAATTTCTAAATTTCAAAAAATTAACTTTTCAGTGATACCAATTTTATTTCCGCGAAATGATTTCAATCTTAATTTTATTAATCTTTTCAAAATTAGTTTTAATTTAGTGGCAACAAAATAGCAATATTATGAACAATCAATGTAAATATTTCAATAGTTCTAGTTCGACTTAACAAAAATATATATTATAATTTTCAATTTATTCCTTACTAATGTTTTAACATATTTCAAAATACTTGACTTTTTTTAACATGATAACATTAATAGAATGAATATTAGACTTGTAAGTTTATTTCTTACAAATGCTTAACATGTTTCAAAATAATGTATTTTTTTAATCATGATAACGTTTTTAGGCTGGCATTCTTTCTGTAAACAGCGTAATGTAAAAGTCTTTACGCACTGAATGCAACCAAGTAAGAAGACGAAACAGGTGAATCAGGTCTAAACACCATCATGCTACAATATTTCGGACTAGAAATCCGAATTACCTTACATTTTTTCACCAATTCGCAACTTTTTTCTCGGTATAGCAACTTGAGATTTTTTTTTTGGCCCACCTCACTGCAGATGTTATCGGCACAAATAATACACCGAACGCAAATAATCGTCAACGAAAGAAGGCCCTTTATGATGAGCGGAAAAAGCTCTAAAAGGCAATTTTAACTGTGTAGAAAGATTTATTTTGTTTTAAGTCGCATTTTACAACTGTACCAACATCGAGGGAAAATTTTTACATGAAAAACTGATAAAATGTGACCCAGTTACCAGTAAGCTGAGTATACGATAAACGGATCTTGTAAAGCAATGAAACCTGTGCAGGTTTACGCACATGGGGATAGATAATACGTTGTTTCTCCACATGTGATTCATTCATAAATCAGCTGAGTAAACATTCCCTTGATATAATTCTAAGTAAAATAATACACACGAAGTTATCTTCTGTTACATTCCATCGGTCAAAAATAAAATTTAGATTTGCTAAACTCCATATATACTATTAATAAAACCGAATCTGTATTTCTCTGTGTTGGTGATCTACTGGGCGGACCGAACTTTATCACCACGCATACCCCCGAACTCGGAGCCGGGCGGCTACCTGTCGGTTGGATAGGTATGCGTGAAGCGTTATTGAAAGCCCCCCCCCCAAAAAAATCACAACCTTCAAATTAAATTAAAAGAATTTGAGAAACAGATATTATTAACAGAACATAATTTTGAACATCGACATGCTTCAAATAAGATAGAAAAATTTAAAGGGGTGTGAGCAGAGTTGCCAGATCAAAATAGCAAAATAAGGCCAAACCTTCTTAAAAATAAGGCCAAAAAAAGCCAAATTTGACGAATTGATTGAAAACGTCATTTGCTGTTAGAAAAACAGCTATCCTTCATGAAAACGAATCCCACTTGATAGGCATATGTTCAATGTTCTATTATTAAACTAAAATGTAAGTGAAAGAAATTTAAAACATCCTTGTTCTATTCAGGAGCTATTTCGTTTGACAGCTCATCTGAAATGTGTGATGTCAAAAATTCATTAAAAACAATAGAATAAGTAATTAAAAATTGTTCTAAAGGTAATTAACGAAAAGAAAGCCAAAAAAAGGCTAAAAATGAATTTAAGGCCAAATGAAAATTCCTAAGGTTTTGGACAAAAGGCCAAATTTCCATAATTTGGCCTTAAAAAGGCCAATATGGCAATCCTGTGTGGAACTGCGGCCTCGCCAATTATTTACAGTTTGAATTAAAATAATATACTTGTTTGTAATATAATAATTATTACAGAACAATAACCCTTAAATTTTGCTCGTGCGGCCTATTGCCCAACTGCCGAAATTTGATTAGGCCCTTCAATGCAAAAGTTTCCCCACTCCTGACCAAGAGCTCCAAAATTTGCATAAACGTTCTTTGGAAGAGTTAATGAAATTAGAATTAAAAATTAATTTAAAAATATAATTAATTAAAAATTAATCAAAATTTTAGTGTTTTCTTATGCTAACTACTGAAAGTATAATTACATAAAAAATACTTTTACGCCATCTTAGAATTGAAACTCTTCAATGATACCAATTCTTTTCTCTAATTTTAAAATCTTTTTAAATGTGAGCTGCAACACTATTTTTCATACATATAACCTTTTATTGTTTTATCAAATATTTTAATTGCATGTTAAACACTAATTATGCTAAAAAAGGGGCAAAAATAGATTTTTATTATTATGATTGAAAACTTTTCTTGAGTTGTAATAAAGTGCATCGCATTTTAATTGCTTCACCAATAATTTAACTTTAATTAGATGCGAAACCTTCGGTACATTTTCGTCTTTTATGCATAAAAATTTAGTTCAATTACTATTACATAACGCGGTGTATGTGTGCGTGTGTTTAAAGAATTGGGTAATCTTATAACTTTTTCTGTTTTAATATACATGGTGTCCAAGACTGGTTAGAAACATTTGAAAAATTAATAAAAAAAACTAATGATGTTACAATTAAGGTTTTTCTTTTACGCGAGAGCGCATTTTAAAAAGTTTTTTCGGATAAGTGGCGTACCATTACGACGTTCTAAATTTGCTACAGAGAGAGATTTCCATACCAATGGCTACCGATCAGCAGAAACCGATGCACGTTTTCTGGTTTCCTTTTTTAGTTTTTCTTGAATATCTCGAAAACTATTCAGTTTTCGGATTACAATTGATTTAACAAATTAAAGAGCGTAAAATTCCCTACAAATGAATGCTTTTATTTTTTTTACAGTTTTAATATTTTAGCAAATAATGGCCCTAAATTAATTTTTGATTTCCAGTAATTTACGACCCCCCTTAGACCACCGAAACGGCGCGTTACCTATCTCAAAAAAAACTTTTTTAAAATGCGCTCTCATGTAAAAAGGAAACCGTAGAGGGAACATTATAAGTTTTTTTATTAATTTTTGAAAAGTGTCAAACCATTTTTGGACACCCGCTATGTTTTGGTTCTATCCATTTAACCCGTACAAGGAATGTATAGCAATTTTCAAAACGCGATGTTCCTGAAATCCTTTGAAAAAGAAGCGTGTTTTGTTCATGAATTCATGGAGAAGAAAAAAATCACAATCTGTTGAGATATAAAATAGCTGTGTCGATCTTCAGTCAGAAATGGCAGAAAGTGAGCAGCTGATGGAACTCATAAATTTCTTGCAGCTGATATCTCTTTCCTCGAATTGCATTGCATGAGGAATAAGCTGTTATACAACTGTTAAAAGTTTTAACCAAGGATAATTTTTGCTTTAGAATTGCGTGTTTTCTCGTTTTAAGGTCGTATATGTTTTAATACGTCCGGAATCGAATCTAGGAATTCAGGAATCTGATGTAAGAACGAAAAATTACTTTCGATTTTGATATAGAGTCTTTAAATCGGGTGACAATTTCTCTTAGCCATTTTTAGCTGTTTTCTATTTTTAAGTATTGAATTATAGAGTTATTTAATTATTAAATTAAGATGCATAATTAATAAGTGAATTATACGTTTATAATATCTGCCAGACCTAAATTGTTAAAAAAATAAATAAATGAGAAATATATCGAATTACTAATAAAACAAAAAACTTTTAAGCACGCTTTTAACAATGGGCGAGAAAGTGGGAAATATTTTTTTCAAATA
Organism: Araneus ventricosus; assembly: GCA_013235015.1. NCBI lineage: Eukaryota > Metazoa > Arthropoda > Arachnida > Araneae > Araneidae > Araneus > Araneus ventricosus. Next base: position 16,473 of record BGPR01015842.1, on the reverse strand, counting down.
TCTGAAAATGGAAAAAAAAATCGTAAACGCATGGGGCATTCTAGAAATTTTCTGAATATGATGGAATTTTAATCACATTCATAATATGTTTTAATTTTTAATGAATGTTAAATTTTCTTTCTTATGATATTCATTATGGCTTAATTTTCTTTTCCGTTTTGTCATAAGAGTAGTGCGCTTTTATTATTTTTGTTTTGATATCCAGATTTTTGTTAAATGACCAGATAAATTAATTTTATGGGGGTGAGGAATTTTGTGTGGGGCACAGCACTAATGCTCTCCGTGAACTTCAGAATTCACCTACAGATGATTGATATCGGGTTTTTTCAAATTATTCTGTCGAAGCGATGCAAAAAGGTGAAGAAAGATAACTAACTACATGAAATAAAATTTATCAGTAAAAGGAAAATCGAAATGCAATCAAAGGATAAAGTTTTTTCTGCGCATTTTATTACGATGGCCATAAAGCACTTTTTAACTTGTTTTATAAATAACATATTATAAATTCCTAATTTATTTTAGTAAAAAAAAATTAAAGAACGCTCTTACCTTTTTGCTGAATTATTTAAGCTTACTGACACTGATTAATTCGGATAGCGCTTCCGACAGAAAGTTTTAGCTCGAACATCTTTTCTTAGAGTAAATATAATTGAATCTGATTAGTAGCTGGTTTAGAGTGTTATCACTTTCACAGCTGTAAGTAATTTTGAGCAAACAAGATATCATAAAGTTATCAATTTTTGACAAATAACGGTTTCTTATGATTAAATGCGATATCAATATTGCGTAAATACGTTTCTCATTCTTGAGAGAAAATCCTTTTACGCTACTGACAATCAAAATATTCGAGAAATATAAGAAAAACTATAACCAGGGTCAAGTTCCTAGTTTCTCCTAAATTGGAATTTTATTCACATTCTTAATATGTTTTAATTTTTAATGAATGTTAAGGAATTTTCTTTCGAATGATATTCATTGTGACTTAATTTCCTAATCGTTTTATCTTCAGAGTCGCGCTCTGTCAGGATTTTTGTTTTGATTTCCAGATTTTTAATAAAAAATGTTTTTAACTTTTTAGAATACTAATAAAAACGTGGGAGGATATTTCATTTTGTTAGCAATTATTTTCTACTTTTAAGTCTTTAACACATTTCGTTATTTGTTATTATAACTTACAGATGGCGATTCTCCTAATTAATCAAAATTTAATTAATCAAAATTGATCGGTTAATTGATAATAATCAAGTTCTGAAAATATTAAAATATTAAACTGGCATCGAGCACGCATAAAGGTACAAAATTTCATTACGCTACTTCAAGAGTGTCAAATTCAAATGCTATCATGGGTCAAATAAACCAGGTCTAAGCTCACGTTCGGGGCCGAAGAAAAAACACTTCACCCTATTTTAGAAACGTTAAGTTTATTTCGAAAATACACTGTGAAAAATTACATTAATTAATTAAAAATTTAATTAATTGTAAAGTTAATGTTTTCTTGCTGAATCTCTACTACCAATTTTCTTTCTTCCAGGGACAACTTGCCCACAGTTTCATTTCTGAACTGATGCTAGGTGAATGTCAGTAATTCTGGATCTGATAAGATATTTATTTCCTCTCAAAAGTGAAATTAATTTCTCGAAACCGATAAGTACTTCCAAACAAACATGGAAATAATTTCATATGCCAATTTTCAGGTGTTTTCAATCCAGGCAGGCAAATATTTCTACAATTGAGAAGTCCAAACTTCACGGAATTTTACCTTCAAATCTAAACAGCAATGGATCTCGATTATTTAATTATAAGCTGCTAAAATATTTGCTGCTATTGATGGGGGAAATGGTGCGTCGATGTAATACGAATAGTAATCGGTTATTTGCGAATGGTTTGGCTCGTTATTAATAATTGAAGAGCTGAGTGGATGAACATGTTAAGTGACAAATTTGAAAGAATGAGATAATTGGGCAAAAGAACACGTTGAAGTCTAATTTAAATATAGGAAGTTCATTAAATCTGCAAAGTATAAAAATAAAAAATTTTCAGTGGATGAACATGTTACGTGCTCGTTCTCTTGCTTTTTCCTCATGGAAGAACATGTTACGGGCACTTAAATTTGTTAAACTTGAGTAAAATAACATCTGCTTCCATTGAAACAGAATCGTTTTCTGCACGGGAAATAGCAGTGCAGAGCAAATGCAGTAACGAAAATATTGAGAAGACAATTCGAAAATAGAAATCGTTTGCTTTTAAAAGAAGTTTTTGCAATAATTCCTTACAATTTTTCCACGTGGGCTTCATTGCGAGTTATACAGCAAGTTGAACTGCATTGCATAACAAAGGAAAGAGCAATTAACGGTAAGTAAAAGAACTTTTTGAAACTTGTGATTTTTTGTTTTTTAATAATGGTTTATTTCAGTTAACGAAATTTATTCTTATAAATTTGTACCAGGAGACTAACTATTTTTTTACTTTAAAAATTTTCCATTGATCACTAATTTGGTTTGTTTAGCTATTTGTGTTTTTGCTTTTATTTTACACATTTTTATTTAACTTGAATTGTTTCATGTATGTTAATAACAATATTGAAAACGATGTTTGTTTGATTAAAACCTAAAATACCACATTCATTTCCATGTTCCTAAGATATTCATTTCGATGCTGCCAAGACAGTGATAAGATTGCTTTGAAGAAAGATTCACGGGTACCACTAAACTCTTCAGTCCAAAATTTATTGAAAGGGAAATATAGGGAAATTCGTGGAAAGCGAAATATTTTTATGAAAATAAATAAAGTTAAGAAATAATATCATAAAACATATACATGTAATAATCTCACTTAATTTTACTTTAAATTCTAATATTATATTTTTTAAAATCATAGTACAATATTAATATATTCCGAAATCATTTTTCTTAAACTCCAGTTTCGTTTTTTTCCGCGATGGAGGTATATTAAATCTCACGTTTTGGCATATTTTTTACTAAAAGAATATTTTAACCACTTTCACGCGCCCACAGAAAATCATGACGGCGTCTTCTTGGCGTCAGAATTTTCCCTAAAACACTTACGTAATTTACTAAAAATAGCTATTATTCCCTTCACTTTGATCACGTGTTTATATGTTAATCCCCCTATCTGAGAGAATGCATTTATTTTCTGCTCTCTTTCGACTTGAAACTTTCATACGAGATGTACGTATATTCCGCCACTCTCCCATAATAAATAAAAAATAGTTGATAACTCGGCCTGTTCTTTACTTAACGACTACAACAACGAGATCATTTTATACATTTATTTTTCAAATAATTTTTATAAACTACACTCTTATTATTGAGCTGAAAAGCAGATTTCCTTATTTTAATTACTTTCTACTTTTAAGTCTTTTATTTAAAATTTATTGTTATATGTATTATTAAATATTATAATAAATTTTCTCAAATTATGGAGCGAAAATTTACTTATGTTAAGCAATCAATTGATAACTGAGTTCTGAAAATATTAAAATAGTTTATGT
>BGPR01015842.1:0-12070 GCA_013235015.1 Araneus ventricosus | reverse complement strand
AATCAGTAACACAAATGGGTCTACGGCTTGCCCTGTTTTAGCAACAATGGGATGACAAGTTGCTTTCTCTAACCGACATCTCACAATATAAGTATCAGCATCTCCTGAAGCGACTCTCGTTTCATTTCCTTTTTCAGCACTTTTCTGTGCTAGTAATTGAATAAGGCTGGTCTTATTCCTTCTATTGGACAGGAAAATGTTCCTGTTGACCTGTGATAGACTGGTTCCGAGCTTTTAAGTTAAACTCGGCACAGATATGTAGATTTAGATTATACTATCTAACTACATTCATTTGAAGCGTTAACAGAACCAAAAAATTGAGTAGAAAGGATCTTGTGGAGAGGAACGGACATGAGGGGAGCCAGGGAGCATGACTGTTCATTAAATAGGGTTTGACGTCTTTACACTTTTTTACAGTTATTTGTGTTATGAAAATCAAATTTTGTGATATCTTTATAAAGAATAAGTATTGTGTTATTTCTCTATAATAAATGAGAAAAAAAGAACATTAGGTTCGTTTTATATGAAGAGAAACATAACAGCAAAAAAATGAAGGAATAAAAGCAGGATGAAGAAATTCATCAAAATGTAAAATATTAAGCGTATAAAAGGTCTGTCAACATCAGTTGAAGACAGATATTCAGATTTAGAAATTTTTAGAACGGCAACATAGTAAGTTACTGTTCGAATAAGAAGTTCGTGTGAATGCAATTTTTTCTTCCTGCTGCCGCCTTTTCGATTTTGTACAGATTTCCTTAGCATCAGCATCGGGATTTTATGATTGGAAACACATGCAAAAACAGTTATCAACACATGAGAAATCTACAAATCATATGAAAGTTCGCCAGATTTTAGTGGAGTTCAATAAAAGAATAAGATTAGAAAGGACTAAATTCTGAAAATCAGAAAAAAGAAACCAAATAAAGATTGGACATTAGAGAGAAGTGTTCAAACATTTAGTGAACGTGTTTGAGGAAATAAAAATTACTATATAAGGCAAAAACAGTGGAAACTATTTAAAGCTATTTGCATTCATTGGAAAATTTTGCGTCGTTACTGCTGACCATTTGAGAAGAGTAACGTCTAATGTATCTCTTATTCATTACCCGGAAAAAAACCTATCAAAACTGATATCATAGGACTACTTGGATCCAAAATCGAGGATCAAATTTTGAAGGAAGTTTCAAAGTGGACATATTACTCCAAAATTTTAGATTGCGCACCGCACTGAAGTCACGTTGGGCCGATGGCATTTGATATAAGATTTGTATGGTGCATTACAGGTGAAGAACCTTTCATTAAAGAGCACTTTTTGGGATCCATTCCAATTGAACATTCAATCGGTGATGCTTTAACAGAGGGAATTTTAATACAGCTGGAAGAGATGAAAAATCCACTGAAAAATATACTAGGCCAAAGCTATGATAATAGGGCAAATATGAAAAGAAAGAATCCAGGTGTCCAAACAGAATCCTGAGCATCAACCCTCGAGAATTTTATGTTTTATGTATTACCCATTCCCTAAACTTAGTTCTTAGTGAAGCTCCATAACCCTGTCTTAACGCTGCGGAATTCTTTAGTTTTCTGTAGCAAATTTACAACTCCTTTGTATCCTAAACTCATCGTTGGGCAGTATTGAGAAACATGTACCCAGTATAACCGGCAAGCTCTTAAGTCAAACACGGTCACTCTGCTGGAGTTATCGCTAGATAAAAGAAATTGTTCAATAGCCAAAACCCTTGTCTTGAGTTTGGCAAGGAAGGTAATAAGTTCTAAGTTTGTTGCTAGTCTTGTCATTTTGCACTCAGTTCTCTTCAAGGTCTATGTTATAAATAAGATGTTACAGAGTGAAAATATAGATGTGTCTAGTGCTGTAGAAATGATTAACAGAACTAGACAAGCTATGGTTGAAATTATATCAGACAAGGGGTTTCAACAGGCTCTGGTTGATAAACGTGACCTCTGTAACAGTAATGAGATTGAAGCAGAATTTCAAGAACCAAGAGTTCGACCCCTGAAAAAAAAGGCAGTATGTTTATGAGGTTCTAGACAAAGCTCCCCCAAAGAAGATTCAAGCAAAGCTTCTATTTTTTTTATTCTGGAAGTCACAATCAATTCTTTTCAGGAATGTTTCGAAGAGCTAAACGCTATATATAAAAAATTTGGTTTTTATCTAACACCACGAAATCGAAACACGGTAAAATTTTAGGCATGTTCAAAGACCTTGATTTTGACCTTGAGTGATGGTAATCATAATGATGTAGATGGTCTTCAACTTCATCAAGAAATATTAGTTATGCTAATTCTAATGATACCAGACAAACTGACCAGCTGTTGGAGATTCTAACTTTCTTCAATATGCGCATGGTTTGCAAATTTTCCAAATCTTTAGGTGGCTTTGAGTGTTTTTCTGACTCTTCTAGTAACTGTAGCTGCTGGCGAGAGAAGTTTTTCTAAACTGAAAATTACTAAAACGTATCTGCAATCTACCATGTCCCAAGAGTGACTAGTTGGCTTAGCAACCATGACAAATGAACGGGCCTTTTGCATAATATTGAAATTGAGAAGAAATTTTACGGATGATAAAAAGCAAGAAAAGTTAATTTTTGAACAGAACTTGTAATACTGTTTTTTAAATAAATTTGTTGAATATATTATGTTAGTTTCAATAAGACCTGTATAATCTTAAATATATCTGAAGCTGAAAAATTCTCACCATAATATTATTAAGTCATATTTGCAGGTTAAGCATTCACATTTCTATGTAAACGTTTGTTTGGCATTTAGATTACAGACACAATAGAATTTTTTAAAAATGCGTTGATTATGTGTGTCACCATATTGTTGCTTTACCCGGATGGTAAAATTACCTCGGGCCGCCTCTGTGCATAATTCAGGTTTTAAAAAATTAAGCTAAAAACTTTTTGTTAAAAATATTGTTACATACTGTTACGTGTGCTGGACCACAAAGATATCCGTTGCGGGCCACAAGTTTGTCACTCTTGCTAATCCATAATCAGGACAGTGAAAAATCGGTTTAAAAATTCCATCAACATGAAACAGGTCAAGTCAAATAAAAGCGTAAATAAAACGAGGGGACATCGAATATGGCGTCCTAATTTGACATTTTCAGTTACAAAATGTGGCAGAAGAGTACACATACTCATTATTTTTTCACTGTGTTTATAAATAATTATTATGTTTCCGTTCTTACTTCCATTGAGTGTAAGACGTATAACCATGATGTTCTGACTAAACTAGTAAAATGGGACGGGGGGGGGGGTAACGATTCAACTCCAAAATAATTTTCTCTTCATTATTTTATAAATATATAACCAATCAAATATACCAGCAGGGAATTAAATAGAGTAGTGAAAATAGCACATTTTTTTATTATAACGAAGTATAAAAATGATTACAATTTCAGGAACATAAATGAATGAAAACATGAGTATAGACTTGTATAAATTGTTATAAAATTGCTTTTTTTGTAAATAACGTAGTGGTTACATTGTTGAATACAAGAATGGGTGTGATACATCAGAAGCATCTGGTAGTTTCAACATAGCTCCACACTCTTGAGTGATTTATCAGCAAAAGCATGGCTATTTACATCAGGATTATAACATTTTAAGACAGGTTTAGTTTAACCTCTTAACCCAGATATCAGAATATTCTGTACAACATTGTGCATTACTTTTCGATATTAACATGTTAGTCGCCCATGATTCATTCCTGTGATTTGAACTATCTATCTAATTAGATTACCTCTCCTCTGCCATCTCTTAACTATAGTACAGAAGGGGTCATATAATTAGACTTACGGTATGAATCTTATTTGATTCATTGGGCGATTAATGTGTTAAATAATATAATACAATATTGAGATTACTGTTCAATATAATATTGTATATTATATCTGTGTTAATATGGAACTGTGGCAAAGAAATCTTCTGTAGTACCACCTTATAATACAAAGGCAGGACCGGGTTAATTCTTTGTGATTACCCACATAAACCTGCATGATCCACCTTTATTATCTCCTTTACAGTAATATATCTGTCTCCTATTCTAAGACTTGGGCAAGTACCAGATGAACCTCTGTTCAAGGTCTTTGTGTGTGTGTTTTTGTGCATTCCAAAACATTGGATGTAGTATACAAATAGTGACAAATAACAGATTACAGCATTTGGTAAAGGTGTATATATACGCACGAAGCCAATAACGCATAGACTCCGCGAAGTGTATATATAGGCCTTCGGCAGTTATGGAGGTTAAAATTATTCATTGCATCCCATCGTATTAGTGTCGGACGACATACCGTAGGATGGCTATAAACAAGTATTGCACCGGTTCAAAAAGTCCAGGAATAGGGAATAAGAACGAAACTGCCTTGAAATGTTGTCACGTAATTTAATTTCACGTAAATTAATAATAAGACTCAAAGAAGCTGATAGAAGATATTTATAGTACATTTTTCTTTAGTATTCATTGGATAAATAAAGAAATATTCGGCCAATAAACTTACTACTTCTTATTACTTCTACTTACTACTTAAACTACTTTATTATCAGATTGATGAACATATATAAACATATGATATATATATAAGAAAATACCGAAACAAATGCAAAAACCAATCAAGAAATTAAATTTCAAAAGAAGTAAAATTAAACGGATACATTATGGTTAATATAAATTCTAAAAAAATGAAAAAGTGAAAAATTAAAAAGAAAACTCTAATAATATGTTTACGCTCGTTCGGGATTTCCCTTGCTGATGACGCGTCCCGGACGTTAGCGTTATATTCCGTTTTGTTGTTTTGGTTTTTCTTTTATGACGTGGTTTTGATGTTTTCTTTTGTAAATATTTCTCACTTTCCGATATACTGCTGCACTGGCGCATTCACCGTAATAGGGAAGTTTTTTTTCATTTTTTTAGAATTTATGTTAACCATAATGAATCCGTTTCCTAACGTTTGCTTCTTTTGAAATAGTATTTTCTCGGTTAAAGTATTAATTTCTTGATTGGTTTTTGCATTTGTTTCTGTATTTGCTTATATATAGTATTGAACATTGTATATTATTGAACTGAATGTTGGTTTTGCTGCTTTAAGCGCATACAACTTTTAGTTAAATTTACAAATTTATAACCTTTAGGGTTTCCCTCTGCTTTTTATGATATGAACAAAAATGTTTCTTTAGTGACTGGCAAAATGGGCTCGCTCGATTCAGAGCTGCTCTGTGCTCGGTACTCGGCAACTATGGAGGGTTGCCGTGGATCTTCATCAAGCTACCCCGATAACTATTTCAATTTTCATAATACGTTTTCTGGTAATGATTTTGATGCTGTTTTCGGACACAATATTAGGAGATGTGAGGATTCTAGATGCAAGACATGCCCTCTGTTTTATGATAGATGTATTTCCTCGGATAAGTCGGCTTTACTCGGTTGTAAAGCTTACAACATTATTTACTTCCTTAAATGTGGTATTTGTAGTATGGGATACATAGGGCAAACTAATAACGCTTTAAATATTAGATTAAATGTTCATCGATCTCACATTAAAAATTACAATGATACAGAAAAGTTCAACATTGAGTTTAATCATTTTAAGAAACATGATTTAAATAGGATTTCTGTTTATATTTTTGTTGTTATTCCTGACGTAAAACTTAGATTGCAGAAAGAAAACTTTTATATGCTGAAATTCAAAACCGTTGCACCGTATGGTCTTAATGACATTTTCCAAAACAAAATGATTAGTCAGAATAATTGTAACACTTCACAATTAATTAATACTCAAGGCAATATAAATAGAGGTTGTCGAGGAAGCGGAATAAATAAAAGAAATAATAAAATGAGTAATTTGGCTAAAGAGTATTTAAAGAAACTTTTTCTTACAGATTTACAAAAATTGGAGGGAGATTTTAATATAAACTTCAACTATAAGCCTGTAAAAAATCATATTTTTCCATTAAAGAAAAATATTGTTATATTTTTAAAAAATCAATAGACAAACACTATATTAAAAATCAGCATTTCCTTATTCTCATTAATGATATTTTTAAAGATAGAATTCAGAGGATTGTTAAAATAAAAAAGCTAAAGAAGACGTTATATATATGACAATAGACTTTAAACATCCTATTTTTGATGCTTTTAATTTCAACCGAATGTTTGAAGAAACACTCGATTCGTTCCTCCTGAAAACCTTCAAACTTGGCAAATCCTTCAAATATGACATTTATCTTGGTCGTAGGGTTTTTAATTATAATTTCTTTTGTAAAAACATTAATAGCAATCGAAAATCTGCTCATTGTCTCTGCAATGAGGAGGAATATAGGAGTTTCGTGGATCCCCACCATAAACACATTATTACAGGTAATTTAAATATAATTCAAGATATTGAATTACGAAAACTTTTGGAAAAAGGTACTAACCTTCGTCCCATTTTTAGAATAAAAAGAAAACAGATATTAAAAAGCCTTCTTAAAAATATTGATTGTTTTTGTTTAAAAATTTCAAACAATTTCGATATTCCTCTTTGTCTCTTCATAGACTGGAAATGGCGTTATTATTTCAAATTTAAAGACTTTATCAATAAGAAGTTCTATAATTGCTATAGTAATAACAGTTGTTATTCCTTGAAAACAATAAAAGAAAAAAACAAAGAACTACAAAAACGTTTCATTCTAACTCCCATAGAGAAAGCCTCAGGCAATTTCTCTATTATTTGTAAAAAATTCTATCTAGAACTCTTGGATAAGGAACTTAAAACCTCTGAAACATTCAAATTATATAAATCTAATAGCACCACTGTACAGAAAAAAATCTGTGCTTTAAATAAAACAATTAATTGCATAAACAATAATATGACCCTTCCATATATTACAATTTATCCAAAATTCCAAAAACAACCTATCAAGTTCAGATATATGACTTGCGGAACAAATACCTACATGAAAAAAGCCGGAGAATTATTCTCTAAATATTTAAAAATTATGCTAAGTTTCATAGAAAAAGAAAATTTTACTTGGATAATTAAAAATACTACTAAAGTCATTGATTTTACAAAGAACAATGAAATAACTCATATCGAGACATATGACTTTCAGGACCTGTTCACTAGCATCCCACTTCATAAATTAAAAGAGGTTTTAATGCAATATTATTATGACTTGTAAAACTTGTTAGAAGGCACAGAAACTTATTGGTTAGACATAATTAATTTATGCATATTTTCTTACAGATTAAAGGAATTTCACAGGGATTTTGTTTTTTTTTCTTTAATTGCAAATCTATTTCTTAATTTTTAAGAAAAAGATACAGTTTTAACTTTAAATTCAGCTTTTAGATATGTAGATGACATCCTAATTTTTTAATTTTAAAGATTTTTCTACAGTTAGTGGGGATATTTATCCTGAGGAACTAAAATTAACAAAAACTAACGATAATAATATTAAAGCTATTTTTCTTCACTTAGATATTGACAGTCATAACGAACTAAATTTAAGCATTTACGACAAAAGAAATGAATTTAAATTTAATGTTAATAGGTTTATCTTTTGGAATTCTAATATCTCTTTTAAGATCTATAAAAAAAACAATAATACATCAATTACTAAGGATTAACAATATTTGTAACAATTCAGATTCAAGAAAAAGCAAATTGTACTTTTTAAAAACAATCTTAATTCCAATAAAATTCCCAATTCTCTTTATTTACCTTTATTCCACAGCCTTCTGTAAAAAAAAAACTTACTATATTTGCCTTTGATCTATTGTATTTTACAGTTAATTTCATTTTAGTTAATTGTCTATTTTTTATATACCGATACTCTTAAAAAGTTCCTAAGACTCTTCACGGACTGCAAAAGGTTTCTAACACTTTTCTCTTCTCACTCCTAGTAAAATAGTTACCGAAACTCTTGACGTTTACCGTTAACTGTCAACCATCATAACCGAGTTCACGTCAGCACTTTTGATGTGTTCGTGCCGCGTGCTTTTGCATCTGAATCCATTGTCTGTCCATATGTGGACTTCTGGGTGAGTTTTGACAGCTTCTTCTTCATTTTTATTTCACATTATTGGTTTGGAAATTGGGTTTCATGTATTTTATTTCATTTAGACATGAACTTTTTACTTTATTTCTTTGTTTCAGACTATGGTTTTTGTTCGGTGTTCCGGAGAGACAAACTTTTTTAGCATTATTGCTAGAGTCTGTGATTGGAAAACACCGATAATATGTTTACGCTCGTTCGGGATTTCCCTTGCCGATGACGCATCTCGGACGTTAGCGCTATATTCCGTTTTGTTGTTTTGGTTATTCTTTTATGACGTGGTTTTGATGTTTTCTTTTGTTTATATATATATTGTGAAAAATCGTTATTGTAAAATTATGTGACAAACAAATGCTTAATTTGAAAGAATATTTATTTAAGCAATGACAACATACAAAGACATTGAGGTGAAAAATGTAATGACTTATGACAATAATATGAACGCCCACAATGCTACACTTTCAACATTTCTACAAAACATACTCACCAGATGACCTATAATAGATTGAGAACACAAACTTACTGCAGAATGAATGAAAGTGTCGATAAATTTAATAAAAACAGTTTTTGAAAAACACACTTTTAATAATGTAAAGTAGATTTTTTTATTTTAAATATTTTTACCTGTTAGTCTTTAACTTATAAATCATTACTATAGATATTATGGAATCAATTTTTCCCCAATTCTTTACCACATGTCGTCGCGTGTACAGAATCAAAATTTAGTTAAATTAATCGGTTAGCTGATAATTAAGTTTTGAAAATCATAAAATAGTGTACCGTCATCAAGAACACACAAGTGTAGAAAACTCAAATTGCTAAAACTAAATTTCAAAACACATGCACATCAAGAAATGAGAGGAAAATCGATTACAACATTCTATATTTACAAACATCAAATAAGTCATGTTAAATAAAAGTATTTGATAAACAACACATTTTCCATGCTGAACATCTATCAGAATATACAAACAAAAAATTTTACAATAAGCATTTAACACGTTAAGCAGCAAGAGGAAACGGAAGGCCATTCCATTCAGAATAAATTTCAATTAAAAATCTACAATGCTTAAGATTAGTTCATTATTTTGGTTCTCGTAAACGATATCAATATGAATCTCCAGTGAATGTTTTTTGTTTTCTAATATCAAGTATGTAATTCTATTAGATATGTGCAATAAATATGGGGTTTTATATTTTTAAATATGAAGTATATAATTCTACATAAATGAGTGTAATAAATAAGGGAAAATAAATTTTTATGTGCATATTTAATTAGCATGGTTCATTTATGCAGCAAGTAATAATAAAATTAACAAAATCACATAAAAACCACGCACCTCCGTGAAAATGAATCTTTATAAATTAAAAAGTATTCTTAAAGAAAATTTACATTAACTATTCGTATTCTTTAAATTATTCAATAAATAAAAATATACCTTTTCTCTCTTAGAACAAAACATTGAACGTATAATACAATAAATATGTAACAAATATATTCACACAACAATATATATTCAACAATATATAAACACATTAACCCCTTCTTGGTCGGTGTCGCTCGTCATACGTTCGAATTTTTTTGTGCCCGTGCGGTCGGCGTTGCATGACATGAAGAGAAGAGAAACGAAGAGAAAAATAGCATCGTTGAAAGTGAATTCGTCACTATATACACGTCTTGTTATATTCCGCGATTATCTTTTGTATTCCTGAATATTGCAAAGAGACTACTTTCTTCGTGTTTTCGAGGTGAGTTCCCCGCCTTGAATAGAAAATATTATGATTTTGTATTTTCTGCAAAAATATAAATGCTTTTTTTAAGTTGGAAATTTAAAAAAAATCCGACCAATTAGGGGTTAAAATTATAATTTCTATTTTAAAAATACATGCAAATGGAAAAGCAGGCTTACTAATGAATCAGTACTTAATAAATATATCAGATCAGATCTGCAATTGAATATTGAGTATTATATAGACATATTGAATTATAGGGCAAAAATGGGAGTGCACTCAGCAATTTAGGACTAAAAGTCATATTACATATTAAGAGGGAACCAAGAGTAAAATTTTCTGTGATATCATTTGAAATGACTAAAAAAATTCTTATTAATCAAAAACTGTGCCACACCTAGAAAGCTAAGAGCGACCACATTGGCAGTGAATAACTTTATACGTGTTTCTACGTTTCTTAAAACAAGTGGCGAATCCAAGATTTTGGTCTGGAGGGGGAGGGGGGACTGAGTTCACAAAAATTTTGAATCGCCGTGACCTCATGGCTTATCTAAATCAAAACACTTTAACTTTACTCAACTGACAATAAGAATCACAAAGGACACTGCAATATTTTCGATAATTTAATAAAAATAAAATGAAATAACTTGCCAAAAAATGTCTTCAATCGAGTTAACCTTAAAAGTACGAGTGAAATAACTACAAAATAGGGAAAATTTTTGAGCCTGTCAAAGCTAGAAAGAAAAGTTGCCACTTTTCATTTTTAAAAAAAGGAAATTAAGTAAAAGCAGGTGCAGTGATTTTTAAAAAATCCAGAGTTCTGGTTTAACTATTCGGGGCTGTAGCCCCATACGACACCCCCGGATTCGCCACTGCTTAGAACAATAGATAGAAATGCAAGGAATTGAACAACTTTCGTCTTAAATATAAAGATTTATCATCCGTAATATCAATAACAAACAATTAAAATTAAATTCTTCTAAAATACAATACAACCTCATTAGTGTGTCGCCAATCAGAACGTTGTTTTACTTTGCCCCCAATCTATTTCAGTTCATTTCAATGTTAAAAAATATCTTTATTGCTTCGAAAACATTTCATAGTACTTCGCCTTCTATGCACTTACAACAAAACTGATTAATTGTTAATAAACTTAATTAAAAAGTTTTTAATTAGAGTCCAAAACTAACAGAATATTTTCGAAACAAAAACTAGAATTCATGCATTTATTTGCCAACTTCCATGAAAAGTCGATATTTCAAATTCTGTACATTGGAATAGATTTATTAAAATGTCACAATGTGAAATAATGAGAATTTTATTTTATTCTTATATTCTCTGTTATAAATTTTCTTCATATAGAAATGATTTATCAAAAAGGATTTTTCTGTAAAAATAAGTATATTTAATTATTAATTTTACAGAATAAATATATTATAAATCATTTTCATTTTTAAAGTATAGATATATTTTAAAACTGAAGATGATTAATATTGTCTGAAGTTATAAATATGTTGATATAATAAGAAATTATATTAAAAAGTAATTTATAACATCATTATTCGTAAATAGTTTTTAACATTTTGATTCAAGATTCGATAATACGTCTTCCTCGTAAGTATACTATTTTGAGATGGTCCCTTAACAGATTCGCAGGTCGCTTTTTGTTGCTTTTTCTGAGAGACGGAGAGCGTCTCGGCACGCTTCCTTTTCCGTCTACTAGGTACGACGGGAGACTTCCTCGATTAGGCAAACTCGTATATTTAAAAAGAAATCAGTTTCAAATGAACAGTTACTGGAAAATAAACCGGTTTTTACGTCTAGAAATCGGCTTAACCAATAACCAATATTGCCGCCACAGCAAATGTGTTAAACGACGACCTAAAGAGGTTTTATTGTATATGAGTGATACACATGATGACCATATCCAGAAGTATTTAACTAGGAACAGTGGTACATGTCGTAGCTTTCCAATAATATGAACTCGAACTTTCATTGAATTATTTTTTAATGTAAGGAATAGAAAATTGTTATAACAGAAGGTGACACAACTGAAATTTTTTACAGTACACAAAACATTAACGAAGTACAGACACGGAGTAAATTATTAACAATGTTTTAAAGATTTTTAAGCCATAATCGTGAACTCTGCCAGATCAGACATTGAAATTCCTCCTTGGAAAGGATAAAATACAGTAAGACAGAATATTAACCGAAGTAGCATTTAACGTGTTGAAGCTGGATGAAATAATCTGTACAAATAAATATAAAGTAAT
>BGPR01015841.1:9971-35852 GCA_013235015.1 Araneus ventricosus | reverse complement strand
AAGAAAAGAATACTTTTACCACGACAACGTTTCAGGCTAAAAGATGGCGAATTTTATCGATAATAAGAAGGGAAAAATGATGTTAATCGTAAAGTGGCCAACTTTGTTGCAATGAAAAGGAAGAGTCAAGTAAATTGAAGAAAAAAAAAAAAAAATCGCAAATAAGAGAATGATTTTATCTATTACAACTGTAATGCGGAAACACTTATAATATAAGATGTGCCCAAATGCAAAGGAGACCTTAGCTGTATCGGCGTTGCAGCTTCAACCCAGTGAGTTTAATGTGTCGATGATGGCGTGCTGGTATTCCCAGTTGCACCTGCGTAGTTAACGGCTTCGCATCAATATCCCTCATTACCTTTGGAGAGTTAAGCTCCGTAGCTCGGTTACGATGGATAGATCAAAGTACAAAGAGCAGTTATATAATGTCTTCTACACTGAAGCCATCCACCTTCCTACCTCTGGGATCAGTGTATGTCAATGTCATCGGGATTATTTAGGTTGTGCTGTCCACATGAACTGCAATTAGAATATTGTTATTGAAATTTCTTTACACATAACTGTTGTCTCTTTTTTTCATTTGGGCACACCTTGTATGATAAATGTAATAATAAAAAAGAATTTGTAATATTTTATAGAGCAATTATGTTTCATACCCATTACATTCCCCAATGAGGCAGCTGGGATCGGCTCGGCATCGTCTCGAATAATGGAGAGATTCCAGCCTAGTCTCAAATATCGAAAAGAGCGATGATACAGTTCTTGTTCCGGAGTGACAAGAACTTAAAGAAGGGCTGTCCCTCGTTAAAGGAGGACGATTGGTCACCTATTAATGGTAATCATTATGACTCCAATGATGAAACCGCAGGATTTTGAAAATGCTCGAGCTCGCTGATAATTTACTCACCCTGATTATTTATTGTATATGATTAATTTAACTACGTAAAGTACGTTTATTTTGAGAAAGTAACCTTCAAAAACTTTTTTTTTTCATATCCGAAGTACAGTTTAGTTTATTGGCCATATTAATGTCCCGTTTGAGGTGGAAAATGAGGCATTCTTTGGGACGGACCTCGCAATTTTGGAACCACGGTAAGACGACGAGGACGACACTCAGTCTCTCCCGTCTTCACGCCGCACCAACGAGGGGCGTTTGGCCAATTACTGATGGTTTATGCGCAACAGGTACTGATACACTGCAAATCTTCGGTGGAATCGGGTCTCGGAAACCTGAAGCTGCCCCCAAGGCCGGACTCACACTAGGCCAACGCGGCCTCCCCACAGAGAAAGTTACTAGGGCGTAATGCATAATGTGACCATACATCCGTTTTCGGTAGCCTGTCCTGTTGTCCGCAAAAGGCTGGACGTCCCGTTTTCAGAAAGAGAGAACCCACCACATAACAATTGAACAAGAAGATTGAAAATTTTAAAAATCTGACTTATTGTCATAGCCCGGCGATGACAGATCATGCGGCCATGTCGCATATATGTACGTTGGTCAGAAGCTCATTATATTGAACTTAGTTTGTCCACATTACAACTGCATGAATTAACAGAATAAACACTGGGTTATTAAACCGAAAGTCAACGTGTAATTCATTGTTCCTCACGTTAATTTAAAATCATACGAACTGTATAATTATTGAATATATTCTACGTCTTCCTGGCACTAATGCATCGTGGAAAGAATATTTTTCCTTACAGAATAAGTTGTGGACGAGCTAGAAAACAACAGCTGCAAACGAAAATTTATAAAGCAACGTTAATTAGCAAAGTAAATTTTAAGAAAACACAAAATTTCATTTCTTTTTAATAACACTAAATATATCACTGAAGCAACAAGGTGTTCTGCAGAAAAAATGCAAGATCACATGAATCATTTATTTCACCTGCATCTAACTCCTGTTCTTTTCACTAATAATTCTCCTGAAAACTGAAGAAATATGTGTTTTCTCTTGAATTGCCAATATTTAAAAATTTAAAAAAAGTCCTGTTTTGAGGGAAAATAAATTGGTCACTTTGCGGCATGGTAAAATTCGACCAAGAGAATGATTTTAGGAGTTCGACAAGTAAACTGCACTACAAAAATACACTTTCTTTAATAATATCTGTTTCCAGAGTAGAAACCCTCCATTTGGTGCATGCGCCAGTCAGCTGATTGCACTAAGATAAGGGTGAGATGAAAGATGGAGGAGGAGATGTTTTATTTTTTACTAAGCACATACACAAGCTCTGGAATTTAAACAGAGTAGTACGATTCGAAGAAAGTGTATATCAATATTAATAATATAACAGCCCGACCTCACTGATCCGGTAACGCTCTGACGTCACCAACAATAAAATTCGCGCCATACTGCGAGACGTTAAACAAGATTATTTCAATAGCCAGAGAATGAATCAACAATTTTAAATTTAAAAAAAGTAAATTCTCTGTCTTCTAATTTCAAATTTAATAGCTCTAAAAGAGTGTGAAATAAAAAAATTATTATCGATTGATAAATTTATCTCAAGCAAGGATCAATAGTTCTCGAGAAATTTAAATTATATTTAAATCATATATTTCCAAATTAATTCTGCTTTCAATACAGAGTAGTAAATTGATGTCTGTGGTATCATGCGCGTGTGATATAGTTTGGACGCAAAACTGATGTATCTCATTATTTATTGCAATCGTGATGATATAATTTGATAATATTTTTGGACAACGTTTGGATAAGCAGAAAAAGTTCTTTGTTTTGATTAGACATCTGAAGTACAAGAAAAATATCACACGGGAATGTTGTTCACCAAGATGTTCTTTGAATAAAGAAATGTAAATAATATGTAAATAAATTTCCTGTTTACTTTATTTGTTTTCAATCAACAAACATTTCTCTCGCATATATTCATTTAAACAAATTTGATGACGGGTAAATCTCGAACGAAGAGGTTTTAACCCGTCATACCATGACCAGGATTTTCTTAGTTTATTAAGAAATGTCCAAACCCTTTAAATCTTTGTAAGAAAATGTCTATATTTTTACTTTGGCAGGAAAAGCATTTATTTTCCTAAAGAATTGGTGAAAGCTGAATGTACAACAATACATCTTTTTGCTACCTCGCTAGCATTAAAAAAATGGGAAACTGAGGGAATTATTTGGTCATAATGTCGTTACAGTTTGAAATGAGATGGGGAAAGATCTCTAATGAGATTACTATATATCTGCTTGAAAGAAATGTCATGTATTGTTTTCTCTGTAGAATCTTAAAAAACTTAGATATAATATTCTTTGGGTGACCACTAACTTTAATCACATAGTCCTAGTTTCACCAAAATATAAATCATAACGATAGAATAAAAATCTTTTTTTCAATAAAAAAATAAGGTATGCCACTAGATCTTTGTTGAAGGTGTACAGAACTGTTGATGCCAAAGAAGAACTATCTTCATCCCGAACCATTGTGTCACTAACGAAAACTCGAGCTTTAATTATCTCTTCATTTGCTTTTAGGAAACAACTGAATATTGACCGAGTTTGGACAGAGTAAGATTATTTATTTTATTTCACCAGCAGAAATGAAGGATACAAAACAAGAAGAGGATTAATCTTCCGAGTTGGGACTTTGCTTGCCACAAATAAAAGACGGATTCTTCCAAGGACGCAGAGTGCTCCATCCACAAGAATGAGTCAAGGATAAGTATAAAAGTTTATAATTCCATCTTTCACCTCCCATGATTGAATTAGCCAAATTCTTTGAAGGAGTATATATAAAATAACAGATAATTAGGACCGTAGAATTTTGACAATCGGATTTCGCCTATCAAAAACTTCGAATTAAGAGCATATCTCCCGTTTGAAAACAGATTTTCGTTTAGAATCAGCTTTAGAGAGCAGGTGAAATTCACCTCGCTGAAATGCTGAAATCTTTTCTTGAATCTTAACGGCATGAATTGGAATTTTATATGTTTGTGGGAAGCAAAGGAAAAAAATAAATGATAATTAGACTTCTGCAGAATTTTGACAATCGGACTTTCGCCTTAATAAAAAAAACTTCTCGAATCATATTCTTGTTTGAAAAACAGATTTCAATGAATCGAGCTTCTTAGAGAGCAGGTGAAAATCACCTTCGCTGAAATGCTGCAATCTTTTCGAATCTTAACGGCAGCAAAGTGAATTTTTATATGGTCCTAGGAGGGAAAATAACAGAGGAATTAGGATTGCAGTGAATTTTTGATTACCGACGTTCAAGGCCTAATAAAAAACGAATCATATTCCGTTCTAAACAGATTTTCAATGAATCAGAACTTCCAAAGAGAGCAGGTGAAATTCACTCGCTGAAAATGCTTCTACCCTTTCTGAATCTTAACGGCAGCTAGAATTAAATTTTTTATATAAGTTGTCCTAGGGAGGGGAAAATAACACAGAGAATTATAGGATTGCAGGAATTTTTGACAATCGACTCGCTCTACTAAAAAACTTCGAATCATATTCCGTTCTTAAAACAGATTTTCAACAAACCCGAACTGGTGAGCAGGTGAAATTCACTGCCAGCCGCCGCAATCTTTCTGAATCTTCTTAACGGCAGCGAATTGGAATTTTTATATAAGCTGCCCTAGGAAGGGAAAAAATAACAGATAATTAGGACTGCAGTGAATTTTTGACAATCGGATTTTCGCCTAATAAAAAACTTCGAATCATATTCCGTTTGAAAAACAGATTTTCAATGAATCGAGCAGCTTTTAGAGAGCAGGTGAAATTCACCTTGCTGAAATGCCGAAATCTTTCTGAATCTTAACGGCAGCAAAGTGGAATTTTTATATAAGCTGCCCTAAATATCTGGCTTTAAAATTATGAAAAAAAATTGTGATATGTTTCACGCATGCACAATTAAAAATTATTTACTACATATACTCATATCTCTACGAATATTCAAAACATTTTTTTAAACTTTAATACAATGCTTCGATGGCATATTGTCACTTATTCTGTAGGTTTCGCATAATTTGGCTGAAACCTCTGCATGCCATAAGCAGAAAACATGAGGGAGAATTTAGGATGTTTTCCTTTATATCTTACGGAATATTAGTAGTATTTTTGAGAAAATGCAAGTATACGTTGTGCACTTCAAACAAAACCATTGATGAAAGTTGCGAATAATTATCAGCTTTCTATGAAACGGAGTCTGTCGAAATCCCTTTTCATCTTCCTCAGTTTCTGGTTGGTCCTCTAAATGACCTCGTGGCCGAATCTCCAGTGTAAGTCTCCACTGGAGATTACAATACACTGGAGAGTACAATACTCCATTGTATGTTACAAAATTCTCCAACAATGATTTTGAACCATTGTTTCGCCAATAACTCCAAATGTTTCACTTTTTACAAAATGGTCATTAATTTTTGCACACCAGTATACAATACTTCGAAGAATTTTTAATTATAAAATTTATTGTTATATATAGTATATACACTATACAGGGTGTCCACACTTATCATGGTCCAATAGCTAATTTCTAAACCGTTAGAGATAGACATATAGTTCAAATTGGAAAAATGCTTTACATGAAGGGAAGGATTATATTTTATGTTTCTTGAGTCAATAAATATATTTCTAAAAAAGTTACTAATTCTGACTTTTTACACGGTTCCCCGGTCCTATCAGTTATATTTAGTAAAATATTCTTGACAATCTAACATTTTAAACAAAAAAGACCCACTCTTCAGCGACTAAAGCTGTTGAGTTATGGAGCTTTGAATTTCATGATTTTTGACCAATCAGAGGCCTCCTCGAGCAAATGCTGCACATTGATTGGTAGATCGTCTGCAAAATGGCTATTTAAATGGTGTAAAGTGGTCTAAGTCAGCGATATTCAAAGATCTATAACTCGGTCAGTTTTAGTCTCAAAAGAGTGGAACGTTTTTTTGTTTAAAATATTAGAGTATTACGAACATTTTACTAAATATGAATGATAGGACCGGGGGACTGTATAAAAAGTTAGATTTCTTAACTTTTTCAAGAATATATTTATTCACTCAAAAAAACATGTATAATTTTTCCCTTCATTTAAAGAATTTTTCTAGTTGGAACTATATGTCTATCTCTAAAGATTTAGAAATTAGCTATTGGTCCACGATAAGTGTGGACACCCTGTATATAACAATATATAGTATATATGTAATATAGTATAGTCATATGTAGTATGTATCCAGAAACTATTATCTGCAAAAATTTACAAAGGAATTCATTAATCCGTTTTTCTTAGCCATCCGGAAATTCACATCCGCATTCGTCCGTAGTCCATATGACACAGGATTTCGTTTTCCATTTCTTATGACGTCACATAGGTTCTCATAAGAGCATGTGAATGAAACGGAAGATTTTCCATTTCTTGCTTTCTCAGGGGTATTTGCCGACAGCCAAGAACTGCTAAGTTTATTTCAATTAGCTAATATTAAATTGACACTTCATTAAGAAATAATTTTATTGAATAGTAATGCTTTATTGATACCCTTATCTGTTTCGTTGATATTCGACAGCCAAATAAAAATCGCACTTCGCTCTGCACAATTTACTTACTTCGGAAGTTATCTATTTATTTTAAATGCATGTGAAAAATGAGCTTAAGAGAGAAAAATAAAAAATGATTTGCTATTAACTTTATAATTATTTCACAGTTTAATTTCATGATAAGTGTTAGAAGTGAAGCGAACGCGAAACAAAAGTTTATTGTCCAGTTGCCACTAGAAGGAACATAAAATCCAGCCGAACCTAAAAGGAATTTTATGTGAAGCCAATCAACAAAGCAAGTATTATTGTTCTTTTCAACAAATAAACAAACTAGCAAATAAAAAAGAGACCTGTGAATACTCTATTTATGCATGTGACGTACTTTGCAAAGCATTATTATTATTTCTAACGTCCAACTTTCTCATAATTCTCAGGCCATCTCGTTCGCTTTCAGAGTTTGGAACGGAGCTTAATGGGAAAATGGCGGGAATTCACCGTCAGCCATTTTATTTATGCCAGAGAAAATATTAGACAATAAATGCCCCCAAAAGCTTTTAATGGAGAAAGAAAAGATTTATGAATCTTCATTCCTCCGAGCCCGAAAATAAATAAAAGCCACACAGGAAATTAACATACAAGCTGTAGCACAAGCCTCAAATTTACGAGGTCATTTATCGTTTGGTGCTGCAGCTGCTTACGTCACTTACGAATCCCAGCGGAATATGACTTTCGAATAACGAAAAGAATTTTAACAAATTTATTGATATTTCAGTTATTTGTGAATGGTAATTTCCGCAATTTTAACAATTGTCTTTGGTTTTATTCTTTGTTTGTTTAATTGGAGTCATTAGAAGTGAAAAGCAAATACATGTTATTGCTGTATTACAATTATTAATCGGGCAACAGTTTAGTTACTGTAAAAAAAGACCATGGTCAAGTTAGAGTGCGCTTATGCAAGCTTTATGAATCAAACTAGTCGTAAAACCACAGCGATCGTCTTTTGATTAAAGGTACAATCTCCATAAAGCAATGTGGGTTTCTACTGGAGAGCGCATACATTCAACTAAACAGTTGCTCTGCTCTGTTCATTCAGAGGGGTGAAGGTCCACAAGAACTCAGATTAACGCGTTAACTAGACAGGGCGTTTAAAGAAGCTGCGCTATTCTTAAAATAATTTAGCTCTAAAAATGGCTGAGATTATTAGGATTGATATGGAATTATTGATTGAGTGTATAGAAAGAAGGCTTGCATATATTTATTAGTCAGTTATTACTTTTAAAAAATAATAAATTTGCATACAATGATTGTTACTCCATTTTATTAATAATGCATGTGTTTTTACATAATTTTAATTAGCTCAATTGTTATTTTCTTGTTGATATTTCATATGCTTTGAAATCAGTAGTTTTAATTTTATCCTTTATATTATTTATCTCTCTTTGTCAACTCCCTTTTTTCTCAACTAAGCGATGAATCAGATATCATTGAAAATGACAAAGACTTCAATGAAAACGTAGTCATTTTACGTTTCAAATTTGAGTGAAAAAAATTTTTTGAGTCACAAGAGAAGCTGTCTCACTTGGAGCCTTAATCTAACTCACATGTGACCTTTGCTATAACCATTTAGAAAACTATGAAACATTTTTTTTAACATTTGTTAAATATGAAACATTTATTTATAATAGCTATTAATAGACAAAATATTTTAATTATAGTGATGTGCGCTTTTTTAGAATGAGCTAGTGATATTTAGAATCGTGTCTACTGTTTTCGATTATTGTGTACTTAGCTATCTTCGGCACTAGCTTGCTCACCGGGAATATAATTTCAATGGAATCTCTTATGCATAATTTAATATACATGGTTCCTTAACAATTTCAAATTGTGATAGACATTTTAATCCATGTTCTTTCAGTGGATTTACACCTGTTCTGTTTATTGTCTGCATGAACGTCCCTAATAGAGTCAGTATTCTGGTTGTGTCGTACAACATCAAACTGCACATTGTTGGCATCAACTTCACTCTTATTCCCTCTTGTAAAATATATATTAGTACATTTAAAGATGGCGCGGCACATTTTACTTCAGCCTCATATCTGGATGAAAATGTGCTGATTAAAACATACGATTAAACATTAAGATATTGCCTTATCTTTCAACAGTGGAGAAACACGCAATTAAATGTTTGTTTAAACAATGAAAACGGTTTTGTGCGTTGCAACAATGAAGAGTATTTAGTAAATTATGCAAAATATTTTTTAAAATTCACTAAAATTAGAGAAAATATTATGACAACTTCATTGAAAAGGTAATTTTTTGCACTTTCAAGATGGCGTTATTTGTAATATTTCAGGTATAAAGGAAAACCAAAATTTCGCTTAATATTTAATAAATTCTAATTAGGGCTAGGGGCATCCATTTTCATTCCACCCTCAAAGTATGTTTGTGTCCAAATTTGGTGGCCCTATCCAGTGGTCTGACCGAGAGCATAGAGACACACACACATTCTCCTTTATTATCGTAGAGAGTATTTCACTTTACACTGAAAAAAAACTGATGTACTTTGATATTGTATGAACTATTTAGAAATTGAATATAGATATCAAATTCGAATTTAGTTAATTTGACTAGGGATCCATTGAAAATTAGATGTATCAAAAGTTCAGATTAAGAAAAATTGTTTAAAACAAACACAAAGGAAGAATTTATTTTAAAGTTTTAATGAATATTACTAATTAATTAATAAAAGTAAATATTTCGATGTATAAAGCAATATTAGTTATTCAATAATAAAAACAATTTAAATAAAAGAAATTATGTACAACACCTAGAGTGCAAAAGAAAATAGTATTTAATTAAATACATAGAACAGGAGCAGAGCACTGGTTAATTATGAGCCTAAGATAATTCGCTGGCACTATAGAAGTACGGACGTATTTAACTAACAGAAACAATTCAGAAATGAGCACGATTTCAGTTTTGCCTAAAATTAACCTAATAAATTCAATTATGGGCTTTATGTAGATGCCTATCTAGTAATGATCATCGAAGCATTTGATAAAGAAAGAAATCAATGAAAACGAAGAGTTCACCATCCAGTCTAATCATTTGAAATGATAGCTTCGTGAGCTGAATTTGGGAAAAACTAAATTGTATCACTATAAAAAATCATTTGGGCTCCCAGCTCGTGCGCGACGTGAAAAGACAGCCAGGCATAAAATGGAGAATCGAAGAGATTAAAATCGCATGTATGCGCACCCGTCAACTAAACAGTTTAGTCGCCGTGAAATCGCGCGTGCAGCAATCCATAAACTGTTTAGTTGCGAAGAAACTACCTGATGCGCTTGGCCTTAGGTTAACCAATTAAAGTTGTAAGATTGGGAAATCGACGAAAAAGAGTAGTTAAGAGGACCAGAAAATTTCTTAACTAACTTTGGGATCAATGTAATTCGAAGATGATATTTTATGTTTTATATACTTCTATCAATGCTATAAGAGAAAATGTGATTGCGAGTTGTTAAAAAAAACTTTTCTGCACTGCAAGTGTTCAATTTTGAACACACTAATTTCCTTTAATAATTATAATATTTCAATATATTTTGCTTTCAAAATATTCGTGTCAAGAGAACAATTATACAACTATTAATTATTATTTTCTGATCTCACATATTAAACAAAATGAAGAAGAATAAATATAAAATTGTAAAATTTGAATGACAGAAAGAGTTTTTAACAACATAAAATATGATTGGAAAAACATTAGAAAATTTTAAACTCAAAATGTGCATTTACAAATAAGTTTGCGGTATAGTTGGTGATATTTAAATTTTTTCTTTCATACATGAAAATTTCAACTCTAACTGAAATTTACTAATACAGCATGAGACTATATCGTGGATTGAAAATTACAATAACAGACCAGCAAAGTAGTCATCGACATACGAATATGGTAAGTTATCTTTAGTTATGTAAACAGATAAATGAATTGTTATTAAATCAAAGTTTTAGAGTTTAAACTACAGATTACAGAAATTAATCTCCATTAATTTTGTACAGATATAAAAAAAAATTAAACATACTGACATATGATTAATTTAGTTCTTTGAGAGATGAACTTTCAATGTGACAAATTAAAAAGGTGCCGATTTTTTTGTTTATTTTATTATTAATATTATAATTGAAACTTATTAACAGATATATTTAAAAATAAACTCTTGAAGGATGAGTCCAGTATTTTTCAATCAATCTTTTTATTGTATTTTCTCATAAAATATCTGTACAGGATTTTAACATTTAGTATAATGAGTCACTCTCAACCACGAAGACCGAGAGCATAAATCACTGCCTTCTCCACCAAAAGTAGTGTTCCTTAAGCATCGATAGGTTGAAATATCAATACTATCAGTATAGTGTTCTTCCAGTCGATAGTTTGCCTATCGATAGTTCCATCAATAGTTTTGAAAATATCGACCATATATCGATAGTTCCAGTCGATAGTTTTAAAACTACCCACTGAAAATGCTATCGATAGTATTGCCCGGGAAAACTATCAAAGAATCTGGCACCGATTTTTGTTTATTTTTATTGTAACAATATTGAAACTTATTTACAGATATATTTAAAACATTCTGTGAAGGATGGGTCCAGTATTTTTCAATCAATCTTTTTTGTATTTTCTCATAAAATATCTGACGCAGTATTTTAACATTTAGTATAATGAGTCACTCTCGCACAGCCAGTAAAATAAATCACTGCCTTCTCCCACCAAAGTGGTGTTCCTGTGCATCGATAGTTGAAATATCGATACTATCGATAGGTGTTCTTCCAGTCGATGAGTTAGAAACTATCGATAGTTCCAGTCGATAGTTTTGAAAATATCGATACTATCAATGGTTCCGATGGGTTTTTTAAAACTCCCATAAAATGCGCTATCGATAGGTATTGCCGGGAGAAAACTTCATATGCCATTTTGTTTATTTTATTATTAATATTACAATTGAAACTTATTTACAGATATATTAAATAAACTCTGTGAAGGATGAATGGTATTTTCAATCAATTTGTATTTTCTCATAAAATATTTTGGGTATTTTAACATTTTAGTATAATGAGGTCATTCGCCAGACGAGACAACAAATAAATCACTGCCTCTCCCACCAGTATTGTTCTTAAACATCGATAGTTGAAATATCGATACTATCGAAGGTGTTCTTTACGATAGTTTTAGAATTATCGATAGTTCAGCCGATAGTTTTATTATCGACTGAAACGCCTATCGATAGTATTTCCGGAAGAAAACTATCAATAGTTTTAGAAAGTCGATACTGTCGATTGTTTAGTCGATGTTCGAAACCGATTCGACTTGGCTTCGATATATCGATGTTTAAGGAACACTACACAAAGTCAGAAGAGGCTAGATAATATAAATTTGTAGTCACAATAAAATTGCAGTGTAGTAGATAAATTGACGAAAAGAGAGCTCTGATAAAAAAAAATCGCGTGATTTGGTTTCACAGTAACGATTCAGAATGCAAATTAAATATTAAATTCAGTAATAACGCTGAAAGCAGATTATTGACAAAGAAGAAAAAATGGAAGAACAAACGAGAAATTCTTTGAAAAATTGATTGATTGATAAGACGGGCTTTTTAACTGAAAGACTATCATCCAGCATTCAAGCAGCGAGAAGACACGATTTGTAGTTTATATGCTGAATCGCATGCGCAGTTGTGTTTCATTTAACTGCCGACTGCAAGTGACTCATTCTAACATTAGACTGTTGCAGTTAATAGGTCGATCATTGCTGTATTGTTACAAATGTCTTTACACAGGTGTGTGTGAGTCAACTACGCAGGATAATAGAGAATGAAGGTTTATTTACAAATATGGGAAAACACTTAGCAGGTACAGAAACAATAGTTTTGCACGATTACCAATGTAAACACGAACAACACAGTTGCGGTAATAACAGTTCAGCACTGTTTATCTAACAACACAGTCAGCAAATACGACAACAACTGCACATTCAATAGCGCTCCAGCTCACCAGCTTCCTACTTGCCTGCGACGAAACTCTACGTTCCCAACGGATCAACGCTACCACAGCTTGACGTCAACAGCTTACTAGCGTCGCGGCAATAGAACTCCAAAGGCGTTCGCGCTCCAGAGCGATCCCAGTCGTCAACACACTCCGTCATCAAACGTCTCTATATAGTCTCCCGCGGCGGGTGTGAGCGTCACGAGGAATCTTCTGGCCATTCAAGTATCTCTACTAATAGAGATATCGAGAAGATTCCAGCACCTTACGAATCCCATATTTCGTCGCCAAGATGGCCAGTTTGTTGCCAAGGTCAGGCCCAGACGTGGCTGCTGTCGGTCATCTCATCACCCTGTAAAATTCTCCCAACAAAGACTCAATTGTTGCTGGAAGCGACTTTCCATCGGTTAATAGTATTATTGCTGAATCATTTTATTACTACCTGATTAGTCTGACTTTATAATGAAATTAAACTCAGAACTAATTCAGTGAAACAATGCAAAAATTAGCCGTTTCCTTCTGTGTTGTTGGCTACGTATAACAGAAGAAAAGCATGCATGTCTGAAAAGAAAAAATTATCCAAACAAATAATCGGGAAAATATTCTCGTTTATCGAATTTCAGAATAATTTTCACTTTTTGAAAACTTCAAGATGATTTCAATCTCAGACCTGAAGTTTTCAAAATCACAGAATGAAAGCTTCAGGTCGGGTTTCTGAGAGAAACAAAACAAACTTCGCATCTCTCAACTCATCTAGAGTGTTTCTGTTTTCGCGTTAAGGTCAAGAATATTTTGAAATAGGAGTAAAAAAAATTGAAACGAGATAAACCGCTGAGTAGTTTCTTTCTTTGAGCTTTAAATAGTTATCAGTAACTACGCAGTTTCACATTTCGTATCCATTGCATCATTATAATTTCTTGTAACCGTTAGTCAATTCTTATTATAAAATACTCATTTTCTTACATTAAACTTTAGTTTGGCGATATAATTATATTCTTACATTAGAAATTCAAGAATTTGTTTTTGCTTTTTAATTGTTAAAATTGCATTATTTTAATATCGTTTTCTTTACATTAGAATCATTCGTGTTAAGTTACAAAACCTATACCAATTATGTAGCGTTTTTGTATATACAGTTAAGTCATTGGTACTTATGAACACTTGTTGTGGCAGACAGAGAAACGAAAGGTAAACAGCTTGCGCTACATTGGACAGTATCCCAGAGATCTGGTGCAACGGTGCGCGCGGTGGTGACGCAACACCATCGCTGACGTCAAACATCTACCTTGACTGTTGCAATTGTATACAGTTCACATTCCAGAAGGTGTCATCTTTTCAGCGGGCTGCGCTCCTCCACACTACGGCAACATTTCAGGTTTCTGGATACAACATTCTCCCAGCGGTGGATAGGAGGGTGCTGTCATGGGCACATACCCAGTCCCCGGACATAACGCCATCAGACTTTACTAGTGGTTATGTGAGTACGATGTACAATGAACGCATCAACGACATTAATCATTTAAACAAGAAGAGGACGGCCATTCGTCACCAGACGTCCTTACCTATGGGAAGAACTGACTATCGTTTGGATGTGTGGGGAACAAATGGAGCTCACGTCGAATTTGCTGAACAGGTATGCAAACCTGGAGTTTTCCTTTTCATTTGGTGAAGATGTCACCTGTCTATCTTGTTTCGTTGCTTTCCTGTGACGGAAAGTCCAAGAGAGCTTTACGGACACATGTATATCTTGTTAGTTTTCTTGAATTATTTACTGACTTGCTGCATTATTTTTTTATAAGTTGAATAATTATATAAAAAAACCTTTAGGACCAATTCTATTACACAAAAGCTCATGAAAAAAGCTTTTAGACTTTCCATTGAGGAGAGTCACATGCTTAAGTTTAAAGCGTGCGAAGTTCTTCCTGACTTCTAAGGATCGGTAGCAATCGAAAAACTTTCAGAGACAAAGTCATTCATTATTGTAGAGATAATTCACTTAATTTGCATTTCTATGTTTAGTAGTAAAGGTTATGGGGAACGAAAATTTCTACCCCCCCCCCTTTGGTTGGATGGCACATCTTCCTCGTATACCAAATCTATTCTCTCATTACAATATTGGAATCTATAAAACCTTTTCCCTGATATAGTCTTGTGGTTGGAAGACTGGTTTACAGGAGTTCCTACAGGGTTAGACGCGCGCTCCCCGACCCTGGCGACCATGGGACATATAGCGGATTTAGAAAATGCAAAGATTTGGTCTATCTCTATTAGAACCGAGATATAAAGATCTTACTAGAGAATTCCATGTGGCGTTACTCCCTGTCGAAAACTATAAATACCCGGAAGTGCTGAAATGAGAGAATGTCTTTTCAACTCTTTTGGAGTTTTCCATATGGACAATTGTTCAAGCTGTTAGAATTGAGCTATTTATAAAGAGTTCCTGCTATCATTAGTTGATTTGCTCTCTCGCTTGTACATTTGTACAGGTGCTTCTGTTTTTCTGTTACCAGCTATACTGTTCTTTTGGTTATTCGTGAATAAAGCGTCGTGTCCTTATTATCCTGCTTGTTGACTCTTTCACGTCACTCACAGGACGATTTTCAGTAATACTTCCTCGCCGGTATTTCAAAATACAAGTAAGAATTTCTGTCTATTGGTTCACAGGATAAGTTCCCAGTTCATGGAGAAACTTATGTACGAAGTGTGTTTCTAGACAAGACTAGCTTCTAAAAATAGTATTCCTAAGGAAATTTCCGCAAAACTTTAATACTGTCAAAAAGACTGCAAGCTAACTGTCATTTAAAAGAACACGTCTCAACTTCGAAGAGCATGTATAGTCAAACCCTGTTAGTAACGAACTCTCAATGGTACTGATCCAGAAGTTCGGTTAACCAGAGGTTCCCACTATATTCGAATTTTCAAATATTATACAGATTTCCTTATATTCTAAATGCATCACTGTACTTAGAAATTAATGTACAAAATTCAATTAGTAATGCTGGAGCTATACAAAATTACGCAAATTAATATTTATTTTAAAATTTAATGAGTGAAACTACTTCACCCACATTTATTTCATCAAAAGCAGAGGTTCCATTCCTTTTAAACTTTCATGACCTATGAATTTATTATTTTTTTGCTTTTCAGATTTACTTACTGATATGCTAAAATCACCCCCTCTGTTTTATGCGAAAAGTTTTGTCAATAATGTATAAGTCTACAGTTATCTTAAGAGTGACAATGACTGAATTAACTAATATTTGTCTGAACTTATTTTTTCATTTACATTGTTTCGATTTTCAAAATAGTATTAGTTCAACCCAAAGCAAATGAAAAAATTATACTATCAATAATCTATCTCAAGTCTTTATCAGTTAAAATGTAAGATTCATGAAACGCTCTAATCGTACTTTTAAAGGCCGCCTAGCCTATGGTGTTCTCCAATAACACTTTTATTTCGTGTATGTGTTTCTTGGCGGCAAGTTGTACTGACCCGTCGTTATCAGCTTTGAATTTCGCGTCTGCAGTTTTTCTTAATTCCTTGCTGTTTTCAACGACTCCTGTCATTATCAACTTTATTCAAAAAATGCTGGTACTTTTCCTTAAATTCCTTATGTTTTCCGTGTTTCCATCATGTCAGAGTTTGATTTCTTAATCCCTGATTTTCTTTATTCATATGTTTTTTTTCTAAATTAATTTACATCATTCAATTTTACAGTTTCTGTCTGCAATTTCTAACTTGAGCTATGTTTTCTATTGTTTCGTCGACATCAGCTTTGATTTCATAGATTTTCTAATTCCTTATGTTTCTTGTTTTCCATCAATTTATAAACTGTTTCGCGTCTATGGCGTTTTCTCTTAATTTCATTATGTTTTCTTTGTTTTCGTCATTATCGGCTTTGATTTCATCACCACAGTTTTCTACAAATTCTTCTTCTTTTCAAGCTGTTTCCCGTCATTTATCGGCTTTGATTTCATCATAATAATTTTCTCATTTCTTATGTTTTCTTGTTTCCATTGTCTATCAACTTTGGTTTCTCTTTAATTTTCTTATTCTTATGTTTTCTTGTTTCAGTAATTATGGCTTTGGTTTCATGAATCTGTCTAAATGAAAACAGTAATGAAGCTTTTCATTTGAAACTTCAGTTTGAAAAAGAAGTTTATAGTTCATCACGAATTCTTTTGAAGATCTATTTCAGCATTTGAAAATAGAATAGCAGTTTCCCATTTGGACAATTAAAGTTCAGTGCAACTGGGGGATCATTATATAGTTCTTCTGGTTGTATTTGAAACAAAATATATATATTACTTTGTGGTTACCTGACAGGCTTTATTATTTATTAAATACTTTTCAGACATTAACGCCTGGTGCTGACTGAGAGTCTTTCTTCACTCCTCATCTTATTCAGCTAGAATGAATAAATTCTGCATCTTTCACTTTATCAGTACTTAAACTTGTTCAAAACAAAATTGACCTGTGACCCTTTGAGACTTTTCCTCTAATTTATCACTAGAACAATTCTCTCTCCACCTCAACTTCTGAGAACAGTTGTCTGGGTCCTTCTACAGGTGACTAATGACTTCGGTCTGGTGGAGACTGGATCTGGGCCGTTCTGAAGGATGCGTGGGATAATCGCGTTCAATGCTGGTCGGTCTGGTCATCAGGAGGTTCGTTCAGTGATCGACGATAAGTTCAGTTAAGTTGATCGCATTCCTGAAAATGATGGGTGATCTCGCCTAGACCTCCTGCCGGAATCTGGAAAATCAGTCTTCCATAGTAAGTGTTGAATTGACTTGAACTGTCTATAACAACAAAAGATTCGCGGACTCTCAATATATTCATCAGACACTTGTGGTGTATTGGTCATTATACCATATCCAGCCATCCCTGCCGCCCGGGTACGGTCATCCTCTCCATTATTAGTCTGTAGAATCATACAGAATTGATGGCGACTCGCAGTTAAAAAACTCCCACCCTTTGGTCTGCATCAAACAAACAGACTCGCAAATCCGTTTACCTGTTTGGCGTCCAAAACAGACGTAGGGTTTATTTGTAACTGCTGAAAAGCACTGTGGTATGATCGGAGGAACACCAATTGCCTATTTTATTCAGAGATTTCCCGTCAAATTTGTGTTTAAATACTCTGTGAGAAAATGTGCTTTTGATGATGAAAGCAAATAAAAACAACATACTCGACGACAATTTTTTTGTGCCGTATTTCTTCTTCAAAAAATCAATATTGGCATCCAAAATCCATCATTGGTATCCATCATTATTCCATAAATGTAAACTATATCCTTTTTTTTGATATTTCCTTGTTATATTTACTACTTTCTATTGAAAAGCAGAAGTAATTTAGTCTATGATTAATATAATTTAATTTCTCGAGAACTATTGAACTAATACAGTCAAGTTTTACCTCAATCGATGAAAATTTTATTACTATTTTTAGAGTTATTAAATTTGAAATCGGACGACAATTATCTTTTCAAATTTAAAGTATTCTGAAATTTAGTTATAACATTAACAATTTAACACTCTGCAATTACTACATTATATTAAGTGAAAACGTCAAGAAGCATTTGAATTATTATATTAAATAATAAATAAGACCAGGATTAACGTTTGTTTCTTTTTATTTGTGGTTCATTACCTCATTTCAGGATCAGTTGATCCCAGTTCATGGAATTAGGTTTTTCAGACTGATATTTATTAAAGATACTTTCGTTTTTTTATTAAAGGGTTCTTTCCATTTCGACTTGGATTGATATTTATATTTGCATTTTATATTTTTTCCTTAGCAGATTCTCTTCACTACTGAAAGGCTCCCTATACTTAATAGTTTGAAATAAACACACACTTTCCTTGCCCGTCATTAATGGACTGGTCTGAAAACAACTCAGGTAAGTTGTTTTTTTTTGCGAGCTCTTAATTTGGTGGCTACATTTGTGCCAAACAGATTCATTTCTTGATGATTGTCTCATGGAGTTATACTAAATTAATTTATTTTCCATTGAATTGATCTGTTGAGTATGATATTGAACTGTTTTTGCTTGTTTATTTTGATAAACCTTTTTTTTCTCTAGATATTGGAAACGTTACATATGAATACAGATCTTTTACTAAATTATGTGGATCTTAATCGGACAGATACATTTATTGTTAAGAATTACCCAATGTATGATTTGTATTTATATTTCAAACGGTGAATCGGTTCGAACCTGGTTGTGACTAAAATACGTCTTAGAAATTTTCAAAATCTTATAGTTAGCTCCTTCCACATCTCTTTCCTGTCCATCATGAGAGCACCAGATTCACGGATGGTTTCATTACTGGTAACATTTCTTCAATCCAACCAGGCTGTGTGGTGTAAGCTCTTTGGGGCCCCGCATCTGCTGAAGGCTCGGTCAATACCCAATGCCAATCCAGAGACATGCATCGGCCTCGTAATGGGGGCTATGATGCATCAGTGCCTGGTATTATACCATCATTGCGGTCGGTCTTTCAGCGTACCGGATGCTTTTCAGACAGAGTGATGTTCTTCATGATCTTATATATCAACCATCACTACCCAGGGTGTAGTCAAACAACCGATTTCTTGCCATGTAATTACCCATCCCCGTCATTGAGATAGTTAGGTTGTATTACCCTTCCTAACGCTAATAACTGCCTTGTTAATGGTGAGTTTTAATAAACTTATTTATTTTATGAAATTATCGACGATTTCTAGCGACTCAACAACATATGCAGGTAATTCAAGCCCGGAGAAGCTTTAAAAACAAATAAATTTTCAATCTATACTTATAAAAAGGCATTGTTTGTGGCACGTGTGTAGTGTTTTTTAAATGCGATCATCCCGAGACGAATCTATCACCCACAACCAGCAAAATTTAGCACTGGTAGTCGTAATTAGTGGAAGATACTCAGAGCTGAGAATTTTCAGGTGCAATCTAGAATTTTTTTATTTAATGTTTTTTGTGTTGTTTTGGTTGATTTTCGCACTAATTTCTCAATGGGAATAGTTACACGAATAAGTTCTTACGATAAATATATACACCATCGGAAGAGCATGCCGTTCTCAAAGTTAGTTTTGAATTTCTAACGTAATTTACTAATTTGGAATTTTTTTAAAAATTATCACTTTCTCATATATTTTTAACTGTCAATGTTTTTCCCTCGCACTCCAACGTTCTAATAAACCTATGATTTTTCAGTTTTTTATGGTGTAACAGAATATTTATCTCTCACAATTTTAAAAGCAAATTTAAAATATCACATCCGTTCATTTTTTAATAATTTTTTTTTCTTAAAGGGTTAAGTGCACTGAATAAGTTCTTTCTCCGGAACGGTGAGTTCTCCCAGCTGCAATAACATCTGTTGGAATTATTCTCTCCTCAATTTTAGCATGTTTGCTGATAATTTGAAATCATTTCGTTGGGCCTGGGGTTTAATCAATAAATTAAGCAGTGCTGGAAGATTCTGACATGGGTGATAGTTGAGAAAGCTTTGAACTTCAACATAATTCCTTTGATTAACAGGAGAATTTTTTTCGTGATGAGCTAAAGGTTTCTTTACCATCTGCGTAAAGTAATGCCATAGCTTTTCAAGCTCCAGGGGAAGTGACAAGAAGGGTACTGTCGTGACTTATGAGAGCAACATCCATTGCACAATAAGTTTTGAAGACTATATTACATCAACATAACCCGATACACCATTGCTGTATAGTAAAGATTTTCACGTTGCAATTTTTTTTATTATTGTTTGGAATAACGTCTGTACTGCTTTTCCCATGTCATTATCCTTGGGAAAATCAGTTATTATCTTTTGTTTTGATTTTGTTTCAAAACTTTTCGTGTCATTATGGGCGATTTTTTTCATGTTTTAATTCTGATTCCACGGGCAGCACCGTGCGCGTTCTATGACTGAAAAGATAAAGCTGGCATGGAATTCAAACTGGATTATTTTGTCTGTGATTTCAAATTAATTAGATCAGGACGATTCTACAACTAGTCAGTAGAGATTGCCATGGGATATCCATGAAGACCGTGAACCAAAGACTCTTTATAAAGTATGATAGCTTCTGATGAATCAAAATGACAGCATCATGAAAGAAGTGAGAAGTCCAAAATTGTTTATGAAGCCTGCCACCTATACCTTCAACGGCGGCTCTTCTTCGCCATAAATATTAACCATCCTATTTATATGCTTCCAATTGGTTAAATAAATTGGCAGGTAAGTTGTAAGAGACTGAGGACTCTGCAAAGTTTGGCAGAAATGGAGAATGAGCAGGCTGACAGTGAACTGGTGATGACATATCTGGGTAGTGGAAAACTTTCATGAAATAAGGAGAATTGATCAAATCGATTAAATGTTTATTTCTAGAGTAAATCTATAAGATTTCCCAGCAAAGATACCTGATGCGATAAGTCTTTTCGATTTATCGCAAAATGTGGAGGATGGTGGGTAGCGAGCGACCATTGATGACATATCTAGGTAGTGAGCTTTCATGAAATAAAGTGATCAAATCGGTCTAGTGTTTGTTTCTACCAGGATAATCTGTCAAGTTTTTTTCCCGTAGAGAATAACTGATGATAAATGTTTTCATTTATCCCAAAATGGAGGAGATGGTGGGTAGCAGGCGGCGGTAGTGACATACTCTAAGGTAGTAAGCTTTCATATGAAATAAAAATTGATGGGGTCTAGTGTTTGTTTCTGGAATTGAAACTCTGTCAGGATTTTTTCCCCATGAAAGTGTACAGTGGAGTAGTGTTTTCAATTTATCTTAAAAATGGAGGATATTCAGCGTTGGGTGGCAGGCGACCATTGATGACATATCTAGGGTATTAGGCTTTCATATGAAATAAGAGGTAGTCAAATCGGTGGTGTTTGTTTCTGGGGTGGCATCATGTCAAGAGATTTTTTCCCGTAGAGAATGTACAGTGGGTAGTGTTTTTTCGATTTATCTTAAGAGAAATGGAGGATGGTGGGTAAGCAGGCGACCATTGATGAAACATATATCTAGGTAGTAGGCTTTCATATGAAATAAAGGTGATCAAATCGGTCTAGTGATGTTTGTTTCTGGGGTAATCTGTCAAGTTTTTTTTCCCCGTAGAGGGGAATGTACAGTGGAGTAGTGTTTTTCGATTTATCGCAAAATGGAGGATGGTGAGGTGGCAGGCGACCGTACAGTGACATATCCAAGGGTAGTAAAACTTTCCTTATGAAATAAAATTGATCAAATCGGTCTGAGTGTTTTTGTTTCTAGTGTCAAGTTTTTTCCCCGCATGAAGAAGAATGCTACAATGGTAGTGTTTTTCGATTTGTCTTAAAAAATGGAGGATGGTAGGTGGCAGGCGACCATTGATATCTAGGAGTAGTAGGCTTTCCTTGCTAGAAATAAAATTAGTCAGGCTCAGTGTGTTTGTTTTGCAGAGTGACTCTGTCCAGATTTTTTCCCCGTAGAGAATGTACAGTGGAGTAGTGTTTTTCGGTTATCTTAAAACTGGAGGATGGTGGGCAGCAGGCGACCGACTGTTAAACTATCTCAAGGGTAGTAGGCTTTCATATGAAATAAAATTGATCAAATCGGTCTGAGTGTTTGTTTCTGAGGTAAATCTATTAAGTTTTCCGAAGAATGTACAGTGGAGTAGTGTTTTCGATTTATCTTAAAAATGGAGGATAGTGGGTGGCAGTGACCGTGACATATCTAGGAGTAGTAGGCTTTTCATAAGTAAAAATTGATCTCGGTCTGATGTTTGTTTCCAGGAGGTAATCTGTCAAGTTTTTTCCAGCAGAGAATACTTACAGTGGAGTAGTGTTTTTCATTTATCTTAAAATGGAGGGATGGTGGTACTTGTGAGCGACCATTGATAGAAACTTATCTAGGTAGTAGGCTTTCATATGAAGTAAAAGATAATCAAATCAATTGATGTTTGTTTCACCAGGAGGTATGTCAAGTTTTTTCCCCGTAGAGAATGTACAGTGGAGGTAGTTTTTTTCGTTTTGTCACCAAAAAATGGAGGATGGTGGGTGGCAGGCGACCGTGATGACATATCTAGGGTGGCAAACTTTCATATGAAATAAAATTGATAAATCGGTGTGTTTGTTTCTGGGAGGTAATCCATCAAGTTTTTCCCCATGAAAGTGTACAGTGGAGTAAAGTGTTTTTTCGTTACATCTTAAAGTAATGGAGGATGGTGGGTAGCGAGCATGACCATTGATGAGCATATCTAGGGTAGTAGGCTTTCATGAAATAAAAAGTGATCAAATCGGTCGATGTTCTTTTGTTTTCTAGCTGGGGTAATCCCAATAAGTTTACGTAGAAGATGTACAATTAGGTAGTGTTTTTTTCGATTTATCTTCACAAGCTGGAGGAAGGCCAGGTGGCGAGCGACCATTGATGACATATATCTAGAGTGGTAGGCTTTCCTTAGCGATAAATTGATCAAATCGGTCTAGTGTTTTGTTTCTGGGGAGTAATCTGTCAGAGACATTTTTCCCCGTAAGAGAATGTACAGTGGAGTAGTGTTTTCGATTTTATCTTAAGAAATGGAGGATGGTGGGTGGCAGGCGACCATTGATGACATATCTAGGAGTGGTGGAAGCTTTCATATGAGGCAAATTAATCAAATCGGTCTAGTGTTTGTTTCCCAGGGTAATCACAATACTTTTTTCCCCGTAGAGAATGTACAGTGGAGTAGTGTTTTCAGATTTATATACAAAAAATGGAGGATGGTGCCCAGGCGACCATTGTGTATATCTAGGAGTAGTGGCTTTCATATGAAATAAAATTAAATAAATCGAGTCTAGTATTTTGTTTCTGGGGTGATCTGTCAAGTTCCCCGTAGAATGTACGAGGTGAGTAGTGTTTTTCGTTTATCACCAAAATGGAGGATGAGGTGGCAGGCGACATTTAGTATATCTAGGAGTAAGTAGGCTTTCATAGCAGAAATAAAATTGATAAAATCGGCCAGTGTTTGTTTCTGGGAGGCAATCTGTCAAGTTTTTTTCCCCGTAGAGAATGTTACAGGAGGTAGGTAGTGTTTTCGATTTATCTTAATGGAGATGGTAGGTGGCTTGAGCGACCGCGATGACATATCTAGAGGTAGTAGGCTTTCATGTAAAATAAGAATTAAATAAATCAAGGTCTAGTGTTTGTTTCTGGAGTAATCTGTCCAAGTTTGCATGAAGAATGTACAGTGGGTAGTGTTTTTCGATTTATCTTAAAATGGAGGATGAGTGGGTGGCAGGCGACCATTGATGATATCTAGGTAGTAGGCTTTCATGAAATAAAGAATTAGTCAAATCAGGTCTGAGTGTTTGTTTCTGGGTAATCTGTCAGTTTTTTCCCATTAGAGAATGTATAGTGGAGTAGTGTTTTCGATTTATCTTAAAATGGAGGATGGTGGGTGCGCCAAGCGACCATTGATGACATATCTAGAGGTAGTAAACTTTCATGTGAAATAAAAATTATTTAAAATCATTCAGGCATTTTGGTTCGAAGTTCATCAATTTTTCCCATGAAATACTCACAGTAGTAGTGTTTTTCGTTGCTTAAGAGGGTGGGTTGCAGACGACCGTTGTTAATCTCTAGGCATCATGCAGCTTCCATTATAAATGAAAGAATTGTCAGAAACTAGGTCAGCAGTTGGGCTGGAATTTTCTCCTCTCGTTTGTCAAT
This sequence comes from Araneus ventricosus, assembly GCA_013235015.1. Lineage (NCBI taxonomy): Eukaryota > Metazoa > Arthropoda > Arachnida > Araneae > Araneidae > Araneus > Araneus ventricosus. The sequence continues at coordinate 11,650 of BGPR01015841.1, read as the reverse complement.
TAAAATTTACATGTATATGGAAGTAGGTGCATAGTATTGCTTCCTTGCGATTTTCAGAGGAAGCATATTTATGCTTAACCTACGACGAACCCATCTACCAATCATTTCTGCAACAAGCGAACCACTGACAAAGGCATATCATCGGGGATGGTGCTGGCTAAGAGCGCATCTAAAGACTTAGCAGGTTCTCGGAATCACCCGATTTTTCTTTGATCTAGTAATAGTCTCTCAAATACAGCATCAGCGAAACGATACTTTATTAAAATAGCTAAAACGGTATATAAAATCAACAAACAACATGAACACAGACGACAGCCACCATTACTACATAACTACATTGCAAGTGCCCCGCCCACAATCAGGGGTCTTAAAGTTCGTTTACTTGACTGCGCATGCGCCAGACTCCCCCTATGGCATTTTGCGTAAAACCACGGCACTATGATTTAGATTATACAGCCATGCTTGCATTATACATAACTGACCAGACACTGCTCGTAAAAAAAAATTACCTTACACGCCTGACGTATAAAAGTTCGTATGAAGTAAACACCAATTCATTTCTCTAAATAAGAAAAAATTATTTTGCTGCACATAAAAGAAAAAATTAATTATTATAATGGATCGAAGTATATAACCATCTAAAATAAAACAAAAGAACAAAATGACAAAACTTTTCAAAACTACGACCAAAGATAATTGGCACTGCACGCACTACTGATCTCCCATTCTGCAGAATCCATGATTATTAATTGGATTAAACTAAAGCTCGGTTTTCTTTTCTTCCCAATTTCCGAAATCCTTCTCAAAATCAATATTTCCTCAATTGGGAATTCAGCGCTCCGAACTTACCGGAAAATAAACAGTAAACAAAAGAAAAATGCAAATGAAGTACGGAAAATATTTAACCAACCCGGAGTTATAGAAGATAAAAGGTTTTATTCTCTTTCGTGCTTTTTTTTTGTTAACTATATCCGTAACTGTTCGTGAGAGCCAAAATTGTTGAGGAATTATTCAATGAAATTTTGGAAGCACGAGAAATCAATTTCGGTCTCAATGGCTGCATTTTCATTTCGGGTTCTCTTGATTATAATGAAGTTGAATTTCAAATTCGACCAACATCAATTAGAAGTCGGGAGTTATCCCGAATAAGAGCTTTTGTTTGCGAAAAGACTTTTTGGCGAGAGTTGCATAACATGGTTTCGCATATAAATAGAGTTATTGGACTGTTCAGTGTAATGAAAATTTGAAATTCATTGAGTGATTTCTGTGCCGTGTATGGAAATGGTTTTGAAAGTTTAATTTCATTGCAGTTCAAAGGTTTTTGGTAAAATGGTAAAATATAGCGGGTAATAGGTTAGTGAGTATATTCCTTTCAAAGACGAGCCGCTTTTCCCCGAATTGTTAGTTAATTGATCATCGATTTACAATAATTTGATTAATTTGTACTTTATTTGTACTGGAAACCGCCCCAAAAATAATATAATTATTACGGTTATTTGTGTGTAATAATCAATACACGTCAATTATTTGGTTTCTACGCTGAGCACGGTTCTTGATATTCTACATTTTTTAGGCCGCATCATATTGTTACGAAAATCATCCGGCGATTTAACGGTGAAACAGTCCAACAAAGAGAATAATGGAGAACGACGCTTCATTCACGAATAATTCTGATAAAC
>BGPR01015840.1:0-35852 GCA_013235015.1 Araneus ventricosus | reverse complement strand
TGGGAAAATCCCTGAACTCTTTAGGACACGTTGAAATTGGATTTCTTCAAGTTACGGTGACAGTTATTCTGATATTAGAATTTAAGTGAAAATATTAGTTGCATAATTCAAAAGTTTAGAAGCGGTTTTAAAAATAGAGGAAAAGTGAATCATTACTATATATATGTGTCAAATTGATGAAAAATGTTTTCTTTATATAAGTGATCTATACTCATTTGTGCAATGGCTTCCATTTTATAGCATTAGTATACTACATTAACTTTAATTTAAATTCTTTTCATGGTTTGTAAAGATTGGAATTTTTTTGTAATCAGTCTTTCATTCATTAATGAAATGAATTCATGGTAAGTGACGCAATCCTGTGTCTATTCCTCCAATCTGACTTTCTTAGTCTGCGTGTCGTCTTCATTCTTGTTCTCTCCCAACTCATAAACTTTCCATTATAATATACTGTTCGTCCCTGACCAAGTGGCGTTCTGAAATTACGAGGTCCTTTTCCAAGAAATAACCCTCAAGTGTGCTTCCAAAACAGACTATAATCTGAAACTAAAAAAATCCTAAAACTAAACTAAAACTGAACTAAAACTGAGAATTCAAACTAAAACTAAAACAAACCAAAAACTACTCAACTAACAACTAAAAAACTAAACTAAAAACTAAACTAAAACAAACTAAACTAAAAACTAAACTTAAAAAAACTAACTAAAACTAAACCAAAACTAAAAACTAAAACTAAAACTAAACTAGTATCTTGTTACAAAAAAATCGTCTGGGTGTACGTGAGATAGTCCAACCAGCAGGATAATAAAAAAATAACTGTTCTTAATTCCACGAATATTTCAGAATTACTAGATAGTACAGGCAACCAAAACGCATTCGCACTTTATAAACAAAACACAAATGCAACAGCAGTCCTACTGAATATCCAGAACCAGCACCTGTCAATAGCGCTCACGTGTCTATCATCTCACCAGCTTCACCTTGCCGTCAACTTCAAAGATGATTGATTCCTAGTTTGAGTAGTTTGGTTTTTATACTTTTCCGACAGGTTACATAGAAATCTCTCGAAGTTTCTCTAAATGTTCGTTGCCAGTAGAGATAGGACCATAACTATTGAATTTGCTAGAAACTTCGTTTTGGCGCCAAGTCGTGAAAATGGTCGCCAAGTTTGTCGCTAAAGCTCGGGGAGCATCGACTTGGCTTCCAGTAAAGCCTCTGTAAAACTCTCTTTCTTGTCATAAGATTAGCATGTCAGGGAAACAAGTTTACAGCTTCATAACAATACATTCGATTATTCGTCGCCATCGAGAGCAAATGTCGCGGGAACGAATCCGCCTAAGCCACACCATTTTTTTTATGTCATAGATATAAATTTCGATGTAAATTTATATCGTCAAATTTTGATATTGACAACTAACTGGGTACCGGTTATGAGTTTAACCTTCCAGCGGGCACGCCTGCACAAAATTTACGACATATCGTGCATCGTATTATATAAATATATCGTGCTGTTTTACAAAAATACATCCAGCTTTTAGTTATGTTATTTGTATTTATTAGCTTGATAGTAAACAAAGATTTTCTAAATAAAAATTGCACTTAAATTTATAAAAGAACGATATAAATATGTAATACGATGCACAATGCAAGTATCTTTTGAAAACGCGCGCCCGCTGGAAAGTTAATGCACATCAAAAGACAGAAAATCCCTGATCATTCATTAAAAGTATATTTAAAAAGTCATTAAATGGAATTCCAGTTTACTTAAAAATTTCTATCAGCGTTTCATACTTTTACGATTTTGTTTTAACCTCCACATTGTTTGATAAAAAATATTTTTTACTTATTAATATACTCGTATTAATAAAACAGTGATTTCAACATTTTTTTTCAAATTAAAAGTCTGGATTTGTTACTCGAAAGAACGTAGCATACTTTAGAATCAATTTCAATTCTAATTGAATAAAGCTAATTATATCAAATTGTAAGCTTAACGCAATTTCAAATTCATTCCATTCCAAATATCCATATAACTGCCATTATTCCGGTAACTACGTTGGTATGCACAACTCAGCCCTCCTGTCGAGTCCTTGGTCGACTGTGCAGGAATAATTCGCTTCAAGTACAAAGGGCGACGATAACAAATAAACTGTTTTACTGAATTATAAATGTTCGAATGGCCTTTTAGAAATCACCGAGTTTCAACAGAGGATATTCGAACTTTGCTGCCAAGAACCATGAATATCTGCACCTGGCAGGAATGAAGCCAATTTGTACCTGCTGCAGCAAGTTGTATTTTTCTAACGCAGTGTTTTAATTTAAAATATTTTAACGCGTATTTTACAGATTATTATTAGGAAACATTATAAAAAAGTTTTTAAAAATGAAATGTCTGGTGTAAATTTCAGGTTATTGTGTAAAAACACGAATGGACAAGCGCTGTTCGTTTCCGAAACTAATGTCTATCAATTTTGGAAGAATTTAATTCCGCAGAGGGGTGACACGCAGTGAGCAAGAAAAGCGCTTTTCTATAGTTGTTTGGTGCGTTTTTCTTTTAGCTATTCGTTTCCGACGTTGATATCGATTTTCTTTTTGAATCGTACTATTTTGTTTTAATTCGACACTTCTGTAATGTTTTTATACATTAGTAAAAAATAAGCATCTCTTCCTCCGTCTTATATCTCAGTATTGTTTCAGTCAAATCAAATCCGATTGGCACATGCGCAAGAGCTCGGAGGGTTTCCACATATGAAAACAGACAGTACTTTTGTCATGAGGTTAATTACCATAACAAGCATAACTGCTGATAGGAAACTAAAAGTCACTATTAAGAGTGTAAATATGACTACATCCTTTTCGAGTAAGTAAAAGAGATCTGTTTTTTGTTAAATTGAAACAAAGATTTATTCAAAGTATTTTTCACCAGAAAAATGCAATAAAATATTTGCTCACCTGTTAGGCAAGAAACGTATTCTGTGATGGAATATTTGGAATCAATCCATGCGGCAAGGCAATTGTTGTTATCCTCAAAAAAGAAAACTGAAACCGCTCTCCAGAAAGACCACTTTGTATGGTTTAGACTAAATGGTAATCTAAAGGAGCAACAACTGGTGAAACGGGGAAAGGAATAACACATCTCTTCGGAATGTTTCTAATTGCCGTGCCCTATCTTTTAATATTTGGCGAACACTATTGTGGCGAATTAAGCCTAATAATCGATGTAATAACATTGGCTTCCAAAGACAGTGAGAGTTATTCAGCTAAGTTGGCCATTACATTAATATTGTCACGCTCAGCTCGAGCACGTGGAGGTATTTTAAACAATTCGTGTATTTTTATTTTTGTGCATATTTTTGTATATAACTGTATGTAATTTTAGATTTTTTTGTTTTGTGAATGGCAGCATGTTGTCTTCGCTTTTAGAATTTTAAATAAAATCTGTAGAATTTTGGTAGCGTTGAGAAATTGTTGCCTCCGCAATAGTTGTCTTCTCATTGAATTATTTAGTAACATAACAGAAGGTTCAAAGTTAAAGTGAACCCCGTTCATGAGATTCATTTTTGAGAAAAAAGCTTTCAAAGTTGATTCGCTGCACTTAAAATGACAGTGGGTTTCTAACTGTTCCTTCTGCCATGTAGACACAAATTGAACTATGGACTTGAATCATTACCACACAGAAAATATAACAGTAATATACTAATATGGCAGTGTTAGAGCAAAATGGACAAAACATGGACCTGCTCTACTTTAAATCTGAACCCTACATTATTAGTTAATATAACTTAGAGCACCTATAAATAATTAAAAATTGCAGTGGTATCATACTACAGTAAAGCAACGTTTATACGTCTTTCAAGGGACTGACGTATAAATGATAAGACGTATAATCGAAATTTCACTAAGCAACTTTCATTATTACGAATTTAATGCTACTAAAGCAAATGCCTTTAAAAGTATTAATTTTACAGTTTTTAACATAGTACTACTATAACAATAACATAGTATTGAAATAAATAATTAAATTTGAAAATTAAGTATTTATCACAAAAGTGAGAAAAATCATACCTTCATTGCATGTCTTGAGTACTAATTATACATGTCTTATTCGATTTATGTGCATGCAGGTAGGCTTTTAAGTAAAAAAATCTTTAATTTTCGTGTGACGCGCTGATTGTCTGCGAATATTAAGCACATCATTATGAATCGAATTAAGTGCGTCTGTGAGTATTAAGCACATCATTATGAATTAGGGATTGCAATCCGGAAAACCGGATCCGGTAATCCGGCGGATCCGGCATCATTAGACGTCTACCGGATCCGGCACCAGTTTGCCGGATCCGATCATCGGATCCGGTAAATTAAAAAAAATACATGAAGCCGATTTCTTGAAAAAATACTCGCGATGTTGCAAGAGTAGGTACTTAAATGTGTGGTGTGTACGAGTCGTTCGACGCTGACTCACCCGCTTCACATATAGACATTTTTATTGTTCAATTGATAGATGAATTATGTTTATGTTGCAGTTACGAGTACGAGAATGATTTAAGTAGATAATTAGACTTAGAAATGAATTGAGTAACGATCCATATTTCTGATTTGTCTTTATAATACGACTTTCTTCTTACATAATGACCGAAATAACGTTTTAAATTGTAAGTATGTACCTATTTGTGTTGCATTGCAGGTACTAGTCTAAAAGTTCTAAAACAAACATGCCACTTTTGAAACCAATTCAAAATGAAAACAGGAATATTAATATACTTACAGAATAAAAAAAATATGATGATGATACAAGACGAACTGATGATACATTTACTATGCCGAAAAAAAAAGTTGTAAAACTAGAAATGAAAAATATCTTAGAAAGAGTTGTTCAAAATGATAGCTTTAAAGAAAACGTAGATAATACAGTAGAAAATAACTCAGAGTAATCGTTGTTGAAAAGTGATTGGACATTACAGAAAGAATTACAGATGAAAATCTAGCAAGATATGAAAACCTAGAGCATAAATACCAAAACAAGAGAAAGATTATGAGAAAACATTAAGAAAGGAAATGACTGCATGTGAAAGTGAAGGAGTTCGAGGAAAATACTTGTCTTCTATTCATGAGTATTTGTTGACAATAAAACCAACAAGTGTAGAAGCAGAAAGGGCTTTCTAGGCCGCTGGTTATATTTGTAGTTCTGTAAGAAATCGATTGACAGATGACACAATTAACACTTTTTGTTTCCTACGATAATTTTTTCAAAACCAACGTGAGTTTTTTAAATTGTATTACTTAAAATAATAATTTAAAGTAAGTATATTAAAAAATACGAAGAAGTTTTAAACTCGTTATTGTATCATTGTGCCATTGATTTAACAGATTCATGATGACTGTCATAATTATAAGAATGAGACTGCTTGGCGTGTCTAAAATACCTAATTATTGTGATCTCTGTTGATAAGCTTGATTTAGTTAGATTTAATATAAGTTACTTACATAATATAAGTTACTTACATAATATAAGTTACATTACAAGTTATCATTGATGTCATTTGTGAAATCTAGTAAGTGAGACTGAACTTAACCTCCCGTCATTATCTAATTATCACTAAGCTAATATAACAATTACAATTTAACTAGTTACACTGTACTAAGTTTTTATTGTTGATTCATACGTAAATGTTGATTAATTATAACAGTGTAAATGAAGTTGATTTCATAAGAAATTAACGCTATTTTTATAAACTTTGTAATACACTCACTTTATCATCTTTTATACAGTTGATTTTGGAATGAAAAGGCGAAATAGTTTTGATGTGTCCAATCCGGCCGGATCCGACCGGATTGAAATTGGTGCCGGATTGCAATCCCTATTATGAATCGAATTAAGTGCGTCTGTGAGTATTAAGCGCATCATTATGAATCGAATTAAGTGCGTTGAATGTTTTTTCACTATTTTTTTTTTGACAAAAGAAAAAAAAAATCCAAGTTTTCCAATGAAGTCCATTTCGTCACTAAATAAACACAACCTGGACCTTTCTAGATCAATGTTTCGTTCAAAGTCAATTCTCACTACTGTGATGTCAAACATCTTCATGTCCTGATGCTGTGAGCCTACTTCTCTCGTTGTTGATGATGATTGATAAATATCTAGTAAATAAATTTTGATTTTATAATAATTAACTACTTTTATTTTTCACTGCTCATGCGTTGTCGCATAACAGTTTTTCTCATTTGTGCATTGACGCACGAGAGTTCTATTAAAATTTTTAATTCAGATATGTAAATGAAATGTTAAGTTTGCTGTTTTCCAATGCCGTCCGTATTGTTCTTTTCTGATTCTTTGGCGATATATAAAACCTTCAAATCGCTCTTGTAATTATCTCAAAATATAAAATATCAATTGAATATCACCCTCGCATCAAAATGCTTCCAGTTCTTCATGTTGAAATTTGTTTACGGCTTTTATGTTTTTTTATCATGTTGCAACCATATACAAATTTAAGTCATTACATTTTAACCCTTTATAACGCTGTTGTAAGTATACTTACCACCAATTTCATCAATTTTTAAATGCATTTTTTAAGATTGGCATAAGTTCTCGCCTAATTTTTCGAAGAAGCAAAAAACTGGATGTTGGAATTTCTTTTCTCAAATCATAACGAAGTGTCTGGACTTGATAATTAATTATTAATTAGCAAAATTAATTAACAAAAATTAATGTCATCGAATACGCTAAACGAATTTCTTTTCTTAAATGAACCTCAATCTCAAAGCCATTTTACTATAACACTACTGGAAAAAAATGGTTCTTTAAAGGGTTATAAAATAATACTTAACAATCCGCTCCGACCCAGTTATATTAAAAATTGCAAAGAACATTCTTTTTAATTTGAAGAATTCAGAACCAATGTCGTTTAAAACTAAATATAGGATAGCGAGACTTTACTGAACCCAGAAACAAAGAAGATATTTCGTGTTCCATTTTTAGTCAAAAATGAGAGATAAGAAGTTTAAAGACGGAACATTTTTTTTCTACTTTTCTCCACCGCATTACTTTAAGTCGGCAAAAAATATAATTTTTTCCCTCTTCTTCTCCCGAAATTTTACTTTCTGTGAACGCACGAGAGAAAGGCAGCAGCGGATATGAAGGGATCAAGGTCCTGACTTAGCGCTCGAGAGCGGAAATATGTTTCCTTCTGAAAGGCATTTTAAACTTTTTAGTTAAAAAAAATTCCGGCATGCTTGGAATCGTAAAAAAGCTAGCGTAATCGGTTTATTCAATTTAATCCAACAACCTCAATTTCTTTCTTTTTCCCCCTTTTTAGCACACGGTCTCTTCCATCAGAACGAATTTCCTATGGGAAAGAAGACATTTATTTTATATTTTCTATTTCGAATATATTCAAATTTTAAATATTCAGTATAGAATGGAAATATGAATGTTATAAAATAGGAAAATATTTATTCAAGTTTTACTAATATTTTATTAAAGTTACTTCTAATATCCTAGCCATGGACTTATAAATATAGTTTAATCTTGAAATAAAGTTACAAGTTTCAGATGGGTAAATCTATAAAAATCATTTTTTCCCATAAAAACATAGGGTCACAGTTGGGGTAATTGGGGACGAATTTTGCAGTCTCTCATTTCCTTCTCTTTAAAAGAATATTATGCGATGGAGAAGAGGTCTATATTTTTTGTGAGAGCATAAACACATTCTGCAGGGTTCATTAAACACTTTTCAAAAACAATTTATTAATTAATCAACCTCACTTTTGGGAGCGTTCTTATTTTCCCCCGAAGTGTTCCCAATTACCCCAGATACTACGGGGTAATAGGGAACACGTATTTCGGCTTAACGAATTGACGAATTTTGCAGTCTCTCATTTTCTTCTCTTTAAAAGGATATTATGCGGTGGAGAGGAGGTCTATATTTTTTGTGAGAGCATAAACATATTTTGCAGGGTTCATTAAACACTTCTCAAAAACAATTTATTAATTAATCAACCTCACTTTTGGGAGCGTTCTTATTTTACCCCGAAGAGTTCCCATTTACCCCAGATACTACGGGGCAATTGGAAACACGTATTTCGGCTTCTGATAACAGTAACGAATTGATTCGAAGAGAATATATTTAAAATGATTAGAAGCTGCTGTATATTGCTACAAAATGCATTTAACTTCTTTTTCCCAATTATCAAAAAATAATGTTTTTTGAATGTTTTTCAGCAAAAACCTCCTCTATTTCATGGAATATCGCGTATAAACTATTATAACTATTTACTACATTCAATTTGGTGTAATTTCTAATCATTCTATTTCAAATTTTGTCTGGAGAAGTTGGGAAATTAAACTTTATAGAAAGTAGAATAACTAAATATTGCGATACACTAGAAGGAAATAAGTAAGACTTAAAAATCGCACATAAAAATTAGTAGAAACAAATAGTTCAATTTAGTAGTGGAAACTAGATATTCCACTTAAAATCGAACGTTCTGTTCACTATTCTCCTAATTTTTCTTTTAACACTATATAAAAACGAAATAAATCTTTTCTATAATTTATTTAAGTGATACGATTTGGGAATATAGCATTTAACTAACTCTCGGAAATGGCAAACTGGTCATTCACCACCTGTCATATCACATTCACCATCGTCAACTTCTTGAATTTCGTAGACGTACGAATAGTCTGTCATTATTCATACGTCTTCTCCAATGTTATCGTTTGAAAGAAACATATTTGTTGAAAAATCAGCTATGGGGGATTTTTCAATACTTCCTCCTCTTTTTCAGCCTCCGTTTCTTGTTGAAAAGAGCCAAAATCCTCCTCATCAGATTCCTCTATCAGTATCATGTTATCATCTTTCTCGTCATCAGTTTCTTGTTTTCTTCCATACTTGAAGTCAAACGGCTTCATATCATTATTAACAAAGGACTTCCATACGTAAAAAGTAATATGCATGTGGATCACATGATGAATTGTTTAAAATTATCATTTGTTAATCTGACATACAAAAGCGAGCTTTGCTAACGAAACCACGTTTCCAGATTTAAAATTACTTCCTATCAGATAATGAATTATTCTAAATATACATAAAAAATATAGGTTTATGTACTTTAGAAGCCTGTTCCCCATTACCGCACAGTAAAAATTGTCAGGGATAATTAGGAACACTAACCTGTCCCCCAAGATAAAATCCAAAAACGAAAATTGAAGTTTCCTGGTAATCGCGTTGTCGTCTACAGATCTAAGAAATATGTTAATTAGCAACTTAACTTGCATATAACCAGCGTAGAGAACGAAAAATGAAACTTCAGAAATCTTGATTTCACTTTTCTGAACACGGTTGCAATTAAAGGTGATAAACGTTACCAAATAACATTGAAAAAAGTAGAAACGTGTTTGTCTTCTTCCTTTTGAGTGTCTTAACCAAAGCACACGCTTTGCAGTTCGCTAGGGTATCACCAGTGCGATCTGTAGTCACCGTTCCCAATTACTACTTGTTCCCAATTTCCCCGACTTTTCCTACAGCCTAATTTTAGATTAACGGGACTGTACTGTATTAAAAAATGGAAAAGATAGATATCTGAAATATCGTAGCATCAAAATGTCTTAGACTTGATTCGTTTGTTGTGTTTTCGTGTGGCTTGACTGCATCAGCCATTCTCACAGCAAGGAATTTAATATGACGCCGTTTGTCTTATAACAACTCTTTACAGAACTAATTTCCCTCTTTTTCTATGAACCATCTTCGCATTACGCAATTTTCAGGTAGAATCTTTTCAAATCCAATCCATTATATTTCGAAAAGAAAAAAGATTCTAATGAAACCATGCATCCATTATAGAAAATTACATCTTCCCATTTCTCCAAAATTTAAAACAAATCTGTAATTTAGATACAAGAATCACTTGCTGAAATTTCTTCATTCAGCTCATACAAATTACAGAATTCTATATTCTATTCTAATACTCAGAATTACATATATAGAGACAGAACATGAGACATATTAACGAAAATGATTTTTTTTTCGGACTTGGGGATTCATCAATGTTTCGAAGTCGAATTTTTCGACGACTACATTACTTTCCTTATGGATACTTTGAACACGAGAAATTAAAAACTGAAAATCTGGCGTGCTTGAAAATATCGAAGTAACACTTTGGCAGGTTATTTTGACCATCCATTTTCAAAACAAGACATGAGTACCCTCTGAGGACGACTGTCACGCGGGTGTGCCAGCTGCTTGGCACATTCTCTCCCGACTGTCACAAATACGTGCCAGCTCTTGTGGCTTTTAGCTACCGACTGTCCCGCCGGCGTGACACCAGCTTTAGTGCAATTAGTCTTGACTGGAAAAAGTGCGCCGACCCCGTGACTTGGGCGGTCCTCAGAGGGCAAATCACTTTGCATAACTATTAGTTTTAATAAACTATTTAACAAATTAAATCGATATGACTGATTCCGTTCGCTTTTAAATGAATCGCACTTAAGAATTCCGATTAAAACATGTAATCGATACAATCCAGGTGAATAACGTCCACATGAGAAACATTCAAAATGGATACATGATCAAAATCAGACCCTTGGCAACTCCACTGACTTTCAAATATTAAAACCCATTCTAAATCTGGTAATGTATACACGCATCAATGCATTTTAAGTGAATATACAGCATTCTCAGACAGAGGCGCACTTAGTAACTTAGTAATTTGTTACAGAAATTTCCAAGCAATGCAGACTGGACAGACATTTGTAATTGCAGATTTAACATTTGAGAAGACTTTCAATTTGAGAGGATGTTCCAGCTAAATAATTAATACTCTACAAATGACCTGAAAGATTGGCGAGGAAATTACATTTTAGCTATTTTAAAGCGAATAAACCGAGGATCCTTTATATTAAAAGTTAGTTAGTTTTTTCCCAGTCAATTGCGTTAATGTAACTTCTAAAAACCATTAAGGATATTAACAATGGAAAACAATGTTTAACCCTTTTACTGCAGCATGATGTAAAATCTAAATGTAAAATTATTATATTTTTTATTTTCTAAACACAAATAAACTTCTATTTCAACTCCGAAACTCAAGAGTTATAGTTCGGATTCTGAAAATGGATGTCGCTCCTATTTAAAATTTTAGCATCCTGTTTTCTTTAAGTTATATATTTTCAAAAAAAAAATTATGTATATAATATGATAAGAAAAGAAGTTCTTATTTCCAAACAGTGGCCATTTTCATACTCATATAAAAAAATAAAAAATTTGACCTTTTTGAAATTTAATTTTTGAAGTAATATAGTATTAGAGACACATTTTTTTTACTTTCTCGTATAAGAAGCATACAAAGAGGAAGTATTGTAATCGGCAAAAAAATTCCGACTCAAGATTTCGATGAAACTCCACGTTTTAGACCTCCCCAAGTCCGTAAAACACAATTTTAGAATTATCTCTGTCTGTGAACACGATAACTCAAAAGCAGTTAGAGATAGAGGGAAGAGATTCGATATATGGGCTTTACACAAAATTAGTAGAATTCTATCACATTTTCGATAAATCCGTCCATAGGAAGTCTGTCTGGCTGTCAGCCCGTGTTCATTTGAACACTATAACTCAAAAACTTAAGCAGCTAGATAGATAAGATTTGGAACACAATTTTACCATCAGGAATGTAGGTCCGTATCAAATTTTGGGCGAAATCCGTCAAAGGGTTGACTGTCTGTCGGTCTGTATAATAGCATGCTTGTGAACACGATAAGTCCTAAACGCAATGACTTAGAAAAATGAAATTTGTTATGTGGTCTTCTAACCTTAATTGTAGATCCGTGGCCGATTTCTGTTTGAAATGGTTGAAAAAAGGCGTTGAAATTGCATATTCGGTTTCTTCCCCATTCTACGACGCAAAAAAGACCGCGTTTTCCCCCATCTGCGTTAGGGAACGGTGTGTGCTTCTGCCGTTTTGGCTTATTTTTTCTCTACCTGTGTTAGGGAAACTTGGTGCGTTTTACTACTGTTTGCCTAATTTTTTTCTCCGCATGTGTTAGGGAGCATACGACAAAGTTTAGGAGAGATCATTCCCGCTGGTTGCATATGTTCTGGCCAGAGTGTTTTAAACGGATCTGTGACATTTAGGCGACAACATTTAACTGACATATTCGTTAGTCAACACGGATATGTGAGACTGTTTTGAATAGCAGGTAGATGGTAGAATATATGTACTACGAAGTACTCATTCTACGACGCAAAAAAGAGGAAGGAGAAGTATACGAGAAAGTTTAGGTGAGATCACTTCCGCTGGTTGCATATGTGCTGGCCACAGAGTGTTTTAAACCGATCTATGACTTTTAGGCGACGCAATGGTAGAACATATGTACTATGACGTACCATTATACGACGCAAAAAAGAGGCGCGACCTCTTTGCGCGTTTTTCCCACCTGTGTTAGGGAACGGCGTATGGAGTATTTTTTCCTCACCTGTGTTAGGGCGTATGAGAGAAAGTTTAGGGGAGACTACTCCCGCTGCTTATACAATCTCATGAGTTTTTCTTCCTAATATTTAAACATTTTTCCAAAAACACGACTGACATAAAAAATGCAATTCGAACTTATTATTATTATGACATTAAACATACCTTTAATGATAAATTTTTATTTTATCGTATATAAAATAAACACGGAGAAAATATTGTAACCTTAAAAAAAAATCGACCTCCAGGTTTTGATAAATATTCACATTTTAGACCTCCCTGAGTGCAGAAAAATGCTTTTCCAAAAAATTTGAATTTTCTGTCTATCCACGAGCATGCGAGTATGATAACTCATAAATTTAAATAGGTCAATAGACGAAATTGAGGTAGTAGATCCTACACAAAAACTTTAAATCTGTATCTATTTGAACCAAATCCGAAAATGGTTGAACTGCTTGTCTATTTATCAGTGTAGATGCAAAGGCAATAATTAAAAATTTCAATTTATATTTAATCTGTATGGACGAGTTTTCTGTTTTGTTTATTTGCGGCGAAGTAGGACTTCCGCCTTACCCATCAACTTCCGGTGATAATGTTAAGTCAATTGGAATCTTCAGAATTTCAACACTCAGTTTGAAGATATTAATTAATGTTTAAAGTGCAGTTTTCTAATGCTATGGCTTAATACTTCGAAAATACTGAATTTCATGTTCCTATGTTTACTTAAAATAAGAGCCTAATTTTGTAGAAAGGTTGCCATATTTATTCTTTATCGCTCTTTTTGGCGCTTTGTGTACTCAAGAAAAACCAATTCGAACTTGGTGCTTGATATGGAATCCAATTGGATTTAGCGATCGCTAAAATTGGAAGGTTACTGTAAAACGGAAGTGAACCCTCACCACGGAAGTTCTATGAAACCAAAACAAACAAATCAGGAAACTAGTCCATATGTACGTGGAGTGCCATTTCCTAGGAAACTGACGGAGCCGAACTTCCTACTTGACTTGTTAACACATTGTTAATAATAGTTTTAATAGAGAAAGGAAAACTAAGTTTAACGGTTAACCGCTAGGGGCGCTGTAAGTGGTCTCATTGCGTAGCGCATACTCGTTTCTTATGGGTATTTACCACTTTTTTCATTGCAGCTACGTCTGTTCACAAATTAAATTGCTGCATTATTCATACGCATAGATGCAACGCTAAAATTGGAAGGTGGAGATTTGTTGTTCTTATAAACTAACAAACGAAATCCGGGAACTATTTTTCATTTCAAACTATAAAACATCTCATCTTAAAATATGTCTCACAACAATACCATACTGGTACAGGTAATGGCGAAAAGAAGAAAAGCTAATTAGTAAAAATGCGCGATGAATGCGAAAGCTTCTATAATTTTGCGACGTTACCGAATGACAATTTCCAAGCATCTAGTTAGCAAGTTTACTTCTGAGAAATGAAAAATCGCGCTGCTTTCATATTTGAGCTCCTTCATTTACAGCAGAAACGCCCGAAGGGATTTACTACAGCAGTTAATTAAGAAGCATAATGAGAGGAATGCATAGCGTCCTAAAAATGAAGTGTTTGTTGGATATAATGGTTGTCACCAGAAGGCCTCTCTTGCTAATTATAGTACTCAAAAGGAAGTACGTTAGCATAGGTTGCTATTATTAGCAAACTTGGAGATCTTGTAGCATTATGAAGAATATCTTTTGAACCCATATCTTGCAGAACAAATATTTGATGCTGTGATTTTATTTTGTCTTCCATATTGTTGATAAAAATTATTTTTTATTTTAAAGTATGCAGATAAAACTCCTTTTCTTAAAAACTTTATTTTATTTTTATTATTTTCTACTGTTTCTTCTTTAATATATTTCCTAATTCATTGTCAAAATAATTATAGAATTTTGTAATAAATTTTTTTTCTCAAATTCACTACCAAATGGCGTCTCTTATGCGGAATAAAAAAAAACTAAAATTCATCGATTAGCTGATAATTGAATTCTAAAATATTAAAATACTGTACTGTTATTGTGAACACACGACTGCGCGAAATTTCATTGTTCGAATACGCCAGGAAGCGCGGGAAAAATTGATTACAAAATTCAAACTTAAATAAAAGCATCTTTAACCCGTCAGAATCACATCATCACAGAATTTCACCAATAATAATTGCTACATACGTATAATTAACACAGAACTCTTTTTGATATTAATTATTTAAAAATATTAAAATACATTGAAAGCGAAGGGCGTTATTAAACCTGGCATGGAAAGTTTCACCCGAAGTGGTATAAGTCGAGAACCACTATGTCAATTATTAACTAATCACAAAGACTTACAACCCAATTTTGGCACAGAATCTCAAGCCCACTAGGACTCAAATCTGCGCAAAAGTGGCGGTACCACCAGAAGAAACAAAAGCAATATCAAATATCCAAACTGAGAAAAAAAAATGGCACAAACATACTTTGGACAGTGAGAATGTGCACTTCAGAGTGATTTTTTGAAATTTTAATTAATTAAAAATTACGCAAATTTTTGACGTTTTCCGCAATAACTCCCGAAATTATTATGTAACAAAAATGATTTTTACCTCATCTTAAAATTCAAAAGAATATCTCTTTTGAATGATCGCACTCTAACTGTCGTAGTTTTTTCCTGATTTCGTAAATTTTTTTAAAAATATTTTTCTGACAATCACAACTTGAAGTTAAAAAAACATTTTGTTTAAGAGAACCATGAATATCAAATAATACATCAGAAATTCAAATGAAATGAAACGTATTCAATACCGCCGGCGATCAATTTGGTCTCCATAGTCGGCAAGTTAATTATGAACCAGCGGGAGTGTTCTCCCCTAAACTTTCTCGTATACTTCCCCCAAAAGGTGCCGTTTCTCCTTCCTCCGCATGGATAAAAAAATTCGAACCTACTGTTATCCAGAATCCAATGACTATCAGAAGGTTTTTCATTATAGGATTGAAAAATATCTAGGTAAATAATCGCACACTGTTAGGTTTCACTCTTGCCGTCTCAAAGACAAACTGACGTAATTCGCTCCTTTCGCGTGCACAGAGAAGACCCTTTGACGAATTTGGCCCAAAATTTTATACGGACCTACATTCATGACGATAAAACTGTGTTCCAAATTTTATCCATCTAGCTATTCACGTTTTTGAGTTATAGTGTTCGCATGACCGCGGGCAGACAGACAGGCAGACTTCCCGTAGACGGATTTTGTCCAAAATTTGATAGAAGCCTACAAATTATGTTTAAAGACCACATACCAAATTTCATCCCCGTAGCTCTAATAGTTTTCGAGTTATCGTGTTCACAGACAGACACACAGAGAGACAGACATAATTCCAAAATTGTGTTTTTCGGACTCAGGGAGGTCTAAAACGTGGAGATTCGTCAAAATCTCGAGTTCGAATTTTTTGACGATTACAATACTTTCTCTTTGTATACTTCGTATACGAGAAAGTAAAAAGGACTTACAATCCAATTTTGGCACAGAATTTCAAGTCCACCAGGACTAGAATCTGCGCAGACGCGGCGGCACCACCAGAAGAAACAAAAGGAAAACCAAAAATCCTTCCGACGGAAGTCGTCTCCTAAAACAAAGAGGAAATAGCGACTTCCGCGCTTAAGGGGAAAAAGCAATTCTATTTTTACACCCATCCATGTGTCCGAATCAATCGAACCGGTATTCGATCGACCGTGGCAGTATTTCGATTCTGGACACACAGCAGAAACTCGCATCAGACTGTCCAGCGAATGAAAACAAAACAAAGAGCAATTGTCCATTCAACTCTCCCACGTATTTTCGCCGAGGCGGCTGATACAGAGAGAAATGTATATTCCTCAATTTTTCGAGGATATACTTCACAGATCGACGCTCGCTTTTTTGCAAAGTCAGAGGTGGTAAGCCCCTAGGGACTGACTGGCTTTTGTCTAGTGACGGAAAAATATCCAAATCCTCATCAGTGAAGGACAATAAGTGAGAAAAAGGATTTTTCCAGAAAACGTAACAGAATTTGACACAAAAGGAAGGATGTGAAAGAAATTGATTTTTGATTGGCGGAGATAGTGACGATTTTTTTTCTGGCATTTTGCCACAGGCACATTAGGCTGTATAAAAAGAATGATTGTTAATATGAGATAATAAGGAACCTATTCGAAGTGCTTTAACGGAGTGAAGAGACTTTCGAATTTATCTACAGATATAAAAGTAAAATACCACTTCATAACTGACTCAAAACGACATCGTCCAATCCCCGAGACCCGCCAAGGTGATATTTGGCAAATAGCTATGCTTTGGATAGTGGATGGTTGTTAAGAAAAAATTACTAAAATTCTAGATTTTCGATTAATTAAGAATTAAGCAAACTTTTCAAGTTTTTAAACAGTAACTTCTGAAAGAATCATTGCACAAAAACAAATTTTGCGTCATCTTAACATTTTAAAAATTGCCTTCTCATTGACATTGTTTAAGGGATGTACAACGTTTTCTCCAATTTTAACAATTTAAAAAAAAACTTATTTTAAATATAAATTAATCAACCTGAAGAAGAGTTTACCAAATAATAACATATAATTCATCCATTAAATGTCTAAAAGTTATGCAAACAATTTTTGAATGAAAAAGATCACGCATTGCAAGTTTAAAATTCCATTTCTTTTTCCGCGTGCCAGTGTTCATTGAACCAAAAACTTTATTTTATTCTGATAGAGTTTTACTAGTGTTGAAAAGCCGACAATAATAACCACAGAAAATCGCCGAGATGAACTGAAATTTATAAATCACGCAAGGAACAAGGAATATGTATTACTTATTTGACAGTGAAGAAAACTAAAATACGTACTAGGCGACTTATGAACGAATTATAATAGATTCTGAAAGTTTAGTAATTCTTTAGCAGAGACGTAGCAAGAGGAAATAGTTCCTACGTTATATCGTTCACCTACCCTCGTAATATTTGCTGTAGAATGTGTAATAAATGCCCTATTAACTGTTTTTGGAATCGTGCTATAATCCAGCTCCTATATACCAGGATAATCTTGTATATATATACTCAGGGTCCTACATATCGAACTCATTTTGTGTATATGTTACGTCAATATGCGTAATCGGTTAATAAGGATAATAACTGGTTAAAGTGGATAATCAATTCTCCATTTTAACCAGTTTTATCCACAATAACTGGTTCAAGTAGTAAATGATTATCCACTTTAACCAGTTTTACCCACAATAACTGATTAAAGTAGTAAATGATTATCCACTTTAACCATTTTTATACACAATAACTGGTTAAAGTAGTAAATGATTATCCACTTTAACCAGTTTTATCCACAATAACTGATTAAAATAGTAAATAATTATCCACTTTAACCAGTTTATCCACAATGTTAAAGTAGTAAATGATTATCCATTTTAACCGGTTATTATCCACATTGACCGCAAGATAAGTACCTATATATATGCACACGAGGTATCTTAATTCTCTTGACCACTGGTCTTGACCATGGTAAGTATAATTCTAGTTTAAATTCCAATCAGCCTGAATCGTTTAAAAAATTGTGTTGTGCATTTAAACTTAAAACCTGAAAAGGATGAAGTTCCGAAATTGAGCTTTAACTCAAGCCTGTCTTTTCAAGCGAAAAGAACATTCCTCTCTGTATCAATCTGCGAGACAATAATTTATCCCAGAATGCAGCGGGCGCCTATCCATCCTCGACGGCAGCCATGCCACATCAATTACGCCGAAAGTAAAGATTCCACGTCGCAGGGTGATTTCTAGAGGTTTCCAACGCAAGAAACATTAATTGATAGGCGCTAACGTTTCCTGTTCCGAAGATTAACGACTCAACTGGAACGAATCTTCTGTTCTTTCTCCATCTGCGAAGTCTTCTCTGAAAGCCAAGCTTTTAGTTTACCTGCTTCTAAAACAGATATTCCTTTTACGAAAGCAAAGCAAACTAAAATTAATGTGTAAACCTGCAATTTCCATTATTCATTATTCGCCGATTTGCATTTCTTAGACGGAAAGAGATGAATGCGAGAATTTGCGAGGTTTGAACCGTGCGAGAATTTCAAGAAGATAAATGGTTGAAGATCGATTCCAGAAGCCAACAAAGCGTTAACGTTACCTTAAAATCAATCTGGGGTGGAAATACGATATTCAAGAGGATATGGGATCTAAGAAGTCCAATAAAGAAAATCGTTAAAGTTTAGAAAAAATGTTACAGAGTGATAGGAATAATCGACATGAAAAGGAATCGATAGTTCAGTTAAAGTTATCCTTCCAATGAATTAAATTTGTCGAGTCATTATTGTATCATTAAAGAGTTTCGAACAAATAAAGCCTTCAGCTTAAAATGCGTATGACTCTCACAGAAATTTTCAAGTCAGAGAAGAATAATCGGTTAGTTGATAGAGTTTAATGACACAAAGGTCAAATAACAAGACATGGTTTTAAAAAATTTAAACCCTCTGACCCCCAAGAGCCTTGGAGCTAGGGAGACCTCAGAATACTGGAACGACCGAGTTCCTTTTTCAATGATAAAAGAAATTCCCTACCCGCTCAAAAACCGCAATGACAGTTTGCATTGATATGCAAAAGATGACTCAGATGGCTATAAGGGAGGATTTATTACAAGAAAATAGGTCTAAAAAATATTTAGTTCAAGGGAATGGGTCCGAAACTCGAGTTCTAGCCGTCTCAGGTGTCGTCCTCATCATCTGACCGGGATTCAAAATTACGAGGTTCGTACCAAAATAGTCTTCGTTTTGCTTCAAAACGGGACGTTAATATAACTAAACTAAACAAACCAAACCCTTCCCATAATTCGCGGTTGGTTTGTTTTAAAAATAATTTCTTTGGACGGTTCGCGAACCGTTTGGCTCGCAAGTGTATACGCGCCAATAGATGGCAAAGACAAATGTGTTTATCATGTGATTGACACGTTACATCTATTGACTCAATAACTTTTTTTTTAGATTTCTCATCAAGGTCATGAAATAGATACAAGAGTCCAGCGTATCTGATACAGATGTCTCTAAAGATTCTGAAATGTCGCATGCCATTTCACTTTTATCTACTGAAGCAGTTCTAATCAATGATGAATTTAATACCTGAATTCGTTCGTGATAAATCAATTTTGAGATTCGTTTTTAATATGAAAATGTATACAGGGTGGTATACTGTTTGTAAATTCCTTCATACGATATGCGTGATGTGATACGCATAATGCAAAAATTGTTCAAAACGATCTACAGGGTAGACCGTTGAGCACAGAGCTACCAAATTTGCAGGTAGTTGTTTCTTGGATAGTTGATGCTCAATAAGAAAGCGTTTTCAAAATTTTAATTAGATTTTCAATTAAAAATTAATAGAATGTTTAACGTTCTACCTCAATAAATTCAAAGCATATTATCGTACAAATTCATTTTGACTCCATTTTAAAATGGAAAAAATAATTTGCTTTTCAGTGATACAAGTTTTATTTCCGTCGAATTTTTTGTTTAATCTTTTAAAAAATTTAAAAACTATTTTTAAATATATTTAACAAAAATACTTTTCATTGTTTTAGTTACTGCGTTTGAATACACACGCGTTGAAACGATATTAAATGCATTTTTTGTGTGTGCACGTTATCGTTGCTATAATTAAGAGTAAATTTTTAAAAATATAAAGGCATACGAATGAATCCTGAAACATTATCATGCTGCGATGTTTCGGAAAAGAGGTTCGAATCTCCTTTAATTTTTTTTAAAAATCTGATAGAGTTAATTGTTTTTTGTTTGCTTATTTATTTAAAGAAAAGCATACTACAGAGAAAACTCCATTTACAAAGTGCTATAAACACACAACAAACACACAAAGAAAAAAAGCCACAACGAGTAAATAAAAAAATGCGCCAGAAAACAAAAAGGTGAACACAGAGGATACACAAAATCATAAAACTTTTGCAAACGTATATATAATCAAAAACGAAAACACATAATTAGAAAAGCTCCAAAACACACCTTGATACTAAAGTCGTTTTAAAAAAATTAAAAGACCATTTCCAAAAGGCAAGGGTTAAAAAGTCAAAACACGCAAGTACCGAGTCTTCTAAAAACACACCAGGAGCTGAAAAGTTCAGTGCCTATAATCGATAGTAATTTTAACTTTCAATTTCGATTATAATTTTTTCTCTTTTTTCAGCTTGGCCACTTCAAAATCTGAAATATGCGATAAATTGAAGTTGCAGAAACCACATTAACAGCAGTGGCTCTTTACATGTTGTTTAGAGTAAGTAACAGATGGAGATACGGAGGAAATCACGGGCTCTTTAGCTGATGAGCAAGTAGCAATAAAATCAACTGCAAATGCTCTGCGAGGGATTAATTAGTTAGAATAAAATGATCCTTTCTGAAATCCGAATCGTAAATGATTTCAAATTTTTTGATAAAATAAATATATGCGGGAACGTAGAAAATCCCCCGACACTTCGTGCTTTTCAAACAGTGCTTCAATTCTGACGAAAAGTTACGATCATTGCTGGTAACTTTTCACCCCACAGGGGAAAACTAATTATAGCACAGTTATATCAGATTATTACAGCAAAGAGGAGGAATAATAAATTGGTTGCTATCCGAAAATGAATCAATATACAAATATGTACTCGAAATTATGAATAAATCAATAAATTATGAATAACGTATAATACTAATAAAAGAGCTCAGCAAGCCAAACAGATTGTTGATATAGCTATACATGTGCCAGACAGTGCTAACATTTTATGTTAGAAAAATAAGAATTTACAGCCTGTATGTCATCTAAAATTTGTAATACTTTTATCGCGAGTATAACTTTATGTGATAAATCTCGAAATTTATGCTTTTTAATTTTATATGTATAACTAAACATGTAGTTTATATGTTCTTGAATGAACAAATAAAATGAGGAGCTTAGATTCAGTTGTCTGATAAAAACAAAAAGAGAATTCATAATAATAAATATTGATATAAAAGATTATTTTAAAAAGTGGGTCGGCGG
Organism: Araneus ventricosus; assembly: GCA_013235015.1. Taxonomy (NCBI): domain Eukaryota; kingdom Metazoa; phylum Arthropoda; class Arachnida; order Araneae; family Araneidae; genus Araneus; species Araneus ventricosus. The sequence goes on along the minus strand of BGPR01015840.1, from coordinate 14,346 downwards.
TTGGGATTATGATAAAATATTCCATGTAAGAGATATGCTTGTATGACATTTACTAATGGAATCGTGTGAAATAGTAATGGCCGACCATATTTTTAAATTAACGGAATCTTAAGACCATGAAAACAGCTTACTCTTCTAGAAATCGAAGAATATCTACATTTATCGGAAACGGAATCAACAACAATGTTTATAATATACGTGTCAGATCAGTAAATATTTATATAACGCTTGTTACTATTGTTGTTGTTTTCAAATTTGCTTACTAGTCTTATTTCTAATTGAAATTTCTTGCCATTTGGTACCTCACCCTTTAAGTTTAACAAGCCGTTATCATGAGGACAGCCAATCGAATTTTCTAATACAATATTTGAAAAGAATTCAAAATCTTCCAGTTGTGACCTGAAAACCAGTGGATATTGTAAAATTTGAAGTGACATCAATAGTAAAAGAGCAACATTCAATTCAATATTTGTTCACTCAGTAGTTAAAATAAAAAAAAATATGTATTAAATTAAAGAAAAATATCGTTTTTTTCTGCAATGCAATCATGTTTATCTCTTCATCAACAATATCATAACAGTAACTATCGCACATTGATATTCGAAAATTTATTAGATGCACAGTTAATGTGCGAGTTTAAAGGACCTGTTCAAAGTTTAATATGAGGAAATTTATAATTTCTGATTGATTTAATTCCTAGAAATTTTTGTGCCATTTGAAACTGTTGTAATCTTCCGTCAAGAAAGTCAAAGTAATGCGCCATTAAGATTGCCACGTCAAAATCGATAAAGGACTGCAAAGTATTAGATGCTGTTGTATGATTCAACTATTCGGAATTACATTTTACTTTTGAGGTAGCATTTTCAACAAACTGACCATAACTGAATCTGCAGTTTGAAAGGGAACGAATCCAAAAACTGTTTTCTCGGGAAAATAAAAAAATCACTTCCTATTTATCTCATTTATTGTTTTTTTTACAAAATATTTATATGAGATTCTCTACACCAGCGGTCTATTTAGTGATTTTCGTTCCGTTTTCAGAGCTAACGATGGATATCTACATGATAGCACACGCTGTGAGCGCTTCGATTCGTTGGCGCTTGTTCCCTTCTTCAAAATAATGATTTAATTAAAACATATTCTGTGTTAATATGTATTGGGATAATCACATCATCATCCTATTTGCCCCTCATATGTGACATGGAATCTTCTGAGCGCGAGGCCAGTGGTGGATTTTGACAGAATAAGGCCACAGGCGCAAAATTGTTTTGAGGCTCTAACCTTTCCTAAAGTCTCAACTTAACCCTCAGCTTAGCACTGCGATTATTGTCGAATAGATTCTGAGGCCCCTCCAGGATTTTAAGGCACGAGGCGAACGCCTCTAACACCTGTGCGAAAAACCGCCACTGCGCGTGGCGCCACCTTCCATGCTACTGCGCACACTTGTAGCTCAGACGCCGGTTGCAATGTGTCCGATGAAGGACGTGTGATTTTATGCGTCTTTATGCTTAATTTTCACTTGTCCTTGTCCAATAATAAAAAGAACTTTAAACTAACTGCAATGCATCTAGTTATTCATCGAGTCTGCATCTGTTCCTCCAACTGCATTACCCATCAATATGTTCCCATTAAAATGCGCATAAGGCTTTAATAAATGTATGAAAAGGCTTGCTGTGTGTGTGTGTGTGTGTGTGTGTGTGTGTGGATACAAAAATATCGTTAGGACGGTAGAAAAGATACTATGACTGTGAGCGTCAAGAGCAAACGTCGTTACTCATTTCATAAATAATTAATAGAATACTAAGCATCACACATCTGCCTTATGGCATCCCAGTCGCTTCTGTTGTGGCAAGACAACACGAGTCTATTCAATAAAAACACCCACTATCTGTTTGTTCACACTTCCTGCATCCCTCCTTCTGTAACTAACGAAACGTAAGCCTCAGACAAATGGACCTTCCCACCCCAGAAATCATTCTACCAGACATGGGAAGCAGGTGGCAAGCGATCTTGCGTGAAATAAAGAGTTTCTTCTCCGTCGAGATACAGCAATTTCTCTTTATTCTTCACATATTACCCTGTCCCATATGCATTATTCCCTTGTATATCTATACAGGACATTGTAGGAAAAAACTAACCATTGTAGACATAGAGGACATCGATCCGTAGAGGACTTGATAGACGACTCGGTGCAGTAGGATGGTTGGCCACGCCTGGGGCGTACATAACATTGCAGGGGCGCAGGTGATAAATAGGCCACACGAAGAAGGCTTTTTAGCGGGAGAGGATATAGAAGAAAGACATTTTGGGTGTTTTAGACGCGGATGGTAATGGATGGAATTTATAAGGTTTAGCTTATTCGGAATGGAAAGATGTGAAGTTGAGGGAGAAGTAAATTTTCTTTTTCTTTGAAACTCGTGAGTGTTCCTTTCCAAATTGTTCTAAAAAAAGGCGAAAGTATTTTCGTATATTGTCTTTTCATGCACTATAAATTTAAATAAACGAGAAACAGTGGAAAGGTATAATTTACAGTTCTTCAAATCAAGAACATATCATTATACACATTAAAGCGTTATAAACTATACAATGCGTAGTCGTGCATATTTACATATTTTCTTTTTAAAAATTAATTCATAATAATTTAATAATAATTAATTAATTATATAATGCATTTATTGCATTTTTGATTGAAGAAAGGGCGTTTTTAATAAAGACATTTTAATTGAACGATCACAGATTTTTAAAATTAATTAAGTTAAATATAAAATTCAATTTGAAAATTATTTTTAAAAATTTATTCCTTACGTTTATTTATATAGATTTACACAACTGCGTTTGATGAATAAAAAATTATGCTGTGTGGAGTTAATACTGCCATGAAATAGAGACATGTTTAAATGCTTTTTAGAGATTTTCGAAATAAAATTAATGTAACTGTATGAATCTCTACAACTTGATGGTATTCATCCGAATAAAATTACAGGTTATTATACAAAACGAAAAATTTGCAATAATATATTGTGTAAAATTGCTTGTAAATATACGAGTATAAAAAAATTAACAGTTCAGATTTCTGCGATCAAAGTCATCTACAAGGTTAGAAAATAAACTGTTTTTCACGAAGCAATGCTCTTAGTAACACACATTTTACGGTTTACGTTCTTATTAAAAATCGGTTCGGCATCAAACTTGAAAAATCATAGTTTAAATACAAGCTTTAATAAAAATTTCAAAACATATACACAAACATCGACAAAAACCTTTTTTGCAGAGAAAATATGTTCTGCATGGATTTGAAACTAATCGAAATTAGCAGCATTTTACTGTCCAATAAATAGCTGACTATTCTTAAATATGCAATAAGTACTTTTCAGGAAAAAGTTTGTTAAATATTAATGCACCAAAAATAGGCTTCGAAACTCAGTTAACTGAGGATAAACTGAGATAAGCATTTTTTCTGATTGACAAAATAATCAATAATACATGAAACAAACAAAAAAGCCAAAATTACAATATTTTATTTGCGAGTATTCTACGTCTGAATACAAAGTCTCAGGAAATTACAATGAAACATTCAGGGTTAATTCGTTTATTAGAAACTAAATATTTTTCCTTCCCTTTTACAAAAGAGTTAGCAAAAAGACCATTCGTCTTCTCTACAAAGTCGTTCCTACAAAATCCCTACTCATCTCCAAATTTCCTATTTTTAAAGCGTTTTTTTTTATCAGAACCACTTTACTTCAATACTTTCTAAATGTGAGCTATCCTAATTCGCACTCAAATATGCCAATAAAAAAATCAGCTTTTTAGAAATTCCGCTTTTAAATAGCAAAAATGACGTATTTCGGGTATAAAACTTCTATTTAATGATAATTATATCATTAGATTAAAGTCCTCTCAGTAGGGGGGGAAAAGCAAACCGAAAAGGCTCTTAAGAGCTTTAAATTTTTTAAAAATAAAAATGATCAATTTTAGAGTTGTAAGATATAATTTGTCAGATTTAGTAGAAAAGATCTTTTAAAATCCGCATTCTAGACACATTACTTGGATGAACATCTTTTAGAGATTTTTTCAGAAACTGACGATTACTTATAATGAAACTTGTTAAAAATTAATACTAAAAGGTTTGTTGCGAAGAAAGCTTTAGTTTTCTCAAGTGTAATCGTCAACCGAGAAAGAATTTTTAGGTATTTTTGTGAATGCTGTAGCCGAAAGAATCACACAACAGTGGATTGATGGAATTAGTAATTTTAAATAATGCATGACAAACGAGATAAAACACAGGTAAGTGGAATAACTATGACAAGCAATCAAAATAAATTTATAAATAAGTTATAAATTAAATTGATATTGGCAGATGTAAATTTAAACACTTTTTCACGAATAATTCGCTCCCGAATTATTTTTAGCACGAGTACAGTAAAAAGAGATCATTACCCGTGATACACGTGTAATGCTAGACGTCTTTTTAATTATGGAAACCATTACACATTATCAAGAGGAAAAAAGACGCAAGAACGTGATGTCGCACCGTAATGCGATAAAACGGGCAAGTCAGATGGTATATGCACTCATTTTTGACACGTGACTGTGTTATCACGTGAATTGGCACCATTAGCAGCGATTTCTACATTTTTACTTAAAAATTGCAGAAATGCACTATAGTATATCAGCAGATATCATAAACAAAGAAAAATAATTAAAACCAAATTAAAATAATGCAAAGAATTACACAATGGAATAGAGTGAAGCTTCGATTAACCATCGACACCGACGACGTTTAATCTTCGTTCCGTCTAAACTAAGGACCGGCGACCAGGAATAGGACGGATAACAAAAATATCTTAATACACGTGTACAGTCACGTTATTTTACTGCGGGCTCAGGAAGAAAATGAAAATAAAATCCTTTAAAATGAATAATACATGCATATTGTATTTAATTTTACAAAAATATGAATATAAACTTCAATATAATAGTAGTGATGTAACAGAAATGACGGATTAGATTTCTTTAGACGATGGCGGATAACAGAGCTGACGGTTAATCGAAGTTTTACTGTAGCTTCATGTGGCACATGTAACTAAGCATCCCATCTAACATCTAATCACATGTTATCTTACATTCTATTGCGATGTTGCGTCATTTCTACTGCAGACAGTGCAATAGATTTCAAAAAGAAAGTGCCACGGCGTTTTTTTAAAATCAGTTTTAGTTTCAACTTTTAGGTTAGTAAGGACAAATATATTTCAAATCATTTCATCCCACTACAGCAAATCTCCGGTTAACCGAACTCGGGTTAACCGAAACCCTGGTTATCCGAAATGCCTCTGAAACCGCAAATCCAAAAAACCCGTATTGTACTGCACGGGAATAATCGGGAAGGTGAGGCTTTTTTTGCAGCGATACCTCCACTTTTTTTAAGCCTCCCCTAGAAGGTCAGATTAATTTTGGAATGTTTAATTAAAATTAATGAGTATTAGCCAAATCAATTACGAGATTGCTTACATGTGCCATTCAGGCGCATTGCGTTCGACGGAGAGTTAGCTTTTATAAAGAACGTAAGTGCAGCCTACAAAAATAGTTTTGAATTCGTTTTACTCTCAAAACATCACAGAATTACATACTGTAATAAGATACAGAATAGCAATAAATATCCATGGCTTAACCGAAAAAATCTTTAATTCAAAACGACTTCCCCTCTTTCGTTCGATTAATCAGGGTTGTACCGTACCACGGTGTTTTTTAAACAGTTTTGGTTTTAACTTTTAGGATAGTATAAAGACAAATATTTCAAATAATTTTGTAGAATTATTTCTCTGACACTATAGGGCTGCGGTGGCGTAGTGTGGTGTAAGGCATCGGCTTCGGGTCGGAGGGTTTCTGCTAGAAACCAGATTCTGTCAAAGGTCCGCGGTCCATGTGGGCCTGATGAATACCAAATATGATATCGATTGTGAAATAACCTCCCGCTGGTGTGATGTGAAAACATGGAGTGGGGAGTCATGCGTTATCTTCGTCATCTGATCATAGTTCAAAATAACGAGGAAAAATTCCGAGTTCCGAAAAAATACCATTACGTTGCTTCAAAACGGGATATTAATACAACTAAACTAAACCTTGCCGATATAATGTTCTGCAAAAATATTCCAAAACTGCCTATGAAGTCTGAGAAGTTTTAAAGAGCCGCGGTGGCCTAGTGATAAGGTGTCGGCCTCGGAAAAGAAGGGTTCCAGATTCGAAACCCCATTCTACTGAAGATCCTTCGTGTATTGGGCCTGTTGCACGTTAAACCATACGTAGGGGGTCAAACGCCCTCCCACTGGTGTGGTGCGGAAGTTTGGAGAGGAGGGTACCAGCTCAGGTGTCGTCCTCGTCATCTGACCGCGGTTCAAAATTACGAGGATGTCCCAAAACAGCCCTCGTGTTGCTTCAAAACGGGACGTAAATGTAACTAAACTAAACTGAGAAGTTTTTAAAACTTGCTACATATTAATCTATATGCTATTTTAATGGCAACTGCTTGCTAGAATAATCGCGCAACGGATTTAAGAAAATAAATATACTTAAATAGTTCCAAAATAGAAGAAATTTCATTTCTTGTGTTTTATAAAGATTTTTAGTTCAAATTATGTTTGTTTCCAGGTTTTTATTCCCAGTTCTGTTTCAAAGCTTTTCGATAAAAGATAAATAAAACAACTGTATACGATAAAGGAACTGCTAATGATATTGTTAACAAGGATTATCTACCAAGGGCTCACAGAATTCACTTCTGAACGTGGGAAAGCGATTGTTACGACAATGATTTTTTTAAGTAACTGAAAGTAATAAACATATTAATTAGAAACACCGAGAATAAATTGGCAATTAAAGTTTTTGGTTCAAAAGCAGACTTTTTACATGTTGTCACAATGATTTTATAAGAGTTCATTGGATTAATTTTGCTTAATTTGAATGCTTCGTAAACGTGTTTGAATTTGTTGTTTAGTGCATTAACAAGCATCAGGAGTTACAAAAACAAATAAAGGAGAACTTAATTTACACATAATTGTCAAAATAGCCTGATGGTAATAGATTCTAAATCGGGAAGAAGAAAAGAGCATTATCAAATCATAACATTATTACGACATTTGATTAATCCAGTTATTTTCTAATAATACTCAAGAGGGTATTTAAGATAATCAGAAAAAAAAACAGAAATGATTTTGTTGACACAGTTGTGATCATCTTATTTTTGTTCGTAACAACAATTGCTGAAAAGGCACTTTATTTTGAATTTAATCAGCCACTCAAAATTCCCAGCCAAATTTTTTTCGTTCGATAACATACAATTTGAAATAACTTTTAGATTTCTTTAGCACTTTAACAGATAAAATTACGAGATATAAATATTTACAGGCGGCTTGTCAGCTCAAAAACAAGAAGTGTTGCTAAACATTTTCGTTAGCACTGGGCAGTGGTGTAGCCTCAACATAAGCAGAGCCGGAAAGCTCTAATCTGGATGACAAAATCACCTGTTTTAAGGAGTTTTTTACAATTTTTTCGTTATATCTCGTAAAAAAAGCAGTGCCTGCTCCACTACACAACTGGTACTGGATTTCCCTACTTGAAGACGTTTGAACAATGTTGTAATCCGGCATAACGCCACCTGCATTTTTATATTAAATTTTTCGATCAGCGAAAGCTGTGAAAATACAGGGCAGTCATAAATTATTGGACACTTTTAAAAATTAATAAAAAAACTAATAATGTTACAAGTACGGGTTTTTCCAATGAGACCGCATTATAAAAAGTTTTTTTTTTCCAGATAGGTAACAAGCTGTTACAGCGGAATAGGTGGCCGTTAATTATTGGACATGTCCCATTTTTGACAGCCATTATCTGCGACACTATTAAAACTAAAGGAAAATACAAGCATGTATTTGTAGGGAAGTGTACTCTCTTTAATTTGTTAAATCAATTGTAAATCGAAAACTGAGATGTTTTCGAGATATTCAAGAAAAACTAAAAAAAGAAACCAGAAAACGCGCATCGGCTTCTGCTAATCGGTAGCCGTTGCGTATGGAAATCTCTCGCTGTAGCAAATTGAGAACGCCGTAATGGTTCGCCACCTATCTCAAAAAAACTGTTTTTATTTGCTCTCTCATTTAAAAAAATACAGTTGTAACATTATTAGTTTTTTAAATTAATTTTTGAAATGGATACAATAATTTATGAGCACACTATATAATGTCTTGAAGATCTGGAACGTTAATTTTTTCATTCCTCTAATGATGATGAGATCGATCCCTCCTTATAAAACTTTCCATCTGAACAATATTTTAGAAAGTTATCTACATAATTTTTTCGAAGAGTGACTTCTAACAAAAGAAAACGAATACTCGATAAACCAGACGTGTTTCTATCGAGGCAGCATGAAGCGAAGCAGAATACAACACAAGAGAGAAATCGAAAAGAAAGACATAAGGAGGAAGTGAAGATAAATTTTTGGTAGGAGGGAGAAAAGAAAAAGAACATCTTTCTCTTTCAGTTGGCCCCGCGCCAACCAGAGCTGATCGCAATGCAGCTCTGGGACCTTTAAATTCAAAGGGAAAAATGATTGGTTTTTCTCTCCCGATTCATCGTTTAGCTTCGTGCAGTGGGCGAATTTTGATGCTTTCGAAGTCTACGAACTTTGCAGCTCTAACCTGGGTCTCTCTTACTTGCTGATTAATTTCTGTCTTCTTTTCATGTTTTTATTACTTCCCCCCCCATTTTCATTGACCATCGAACTCTGGGAGTGGGAAAGTAAGCAAATAAAAACAAAAACGAAAATAAAAGCTTTTAAAATAATTCCAGCGGGTTCTGCAGCCCTCATGAACGAACCGCCACTGTAAATATCATTAGATTCTAAGGAATGATATCACAATCAAATGATATACTCCAAGTTAACTCTGAATATTTTGGCTTTGACCTCTAGATAAATTCTTGAACAAGGCCCCCAGACATCCTATTAAGACAAGGACTCTAAAAAAACATCAGTGTGGTCTTACCACTTTTCAAGTTGTTATAAAAAAACACCTGGTGTCTCATTTGACCGCCCATTCTTCCCTACTTTATTTAGCAAGACGCACTGTCATTATGCAAGCGATGATACGATGTAAAGGTGGTGAAACTGTTAACCGGATAATTAGAACTTCTCACATATGAGTAGAGCGAGGGTAATGAAATGCGGATACTTTCGTGTTGCTAGTCCATATAATAACAATAAAAAAATTATTAAGAAGACATACGACTGTTAATCCTCGGAAAAATGGGGGGGGGGCCCCTGGCAAATTCTATGCATTGAAAACTATGAAACAATGTAATTCTCAAACTCATTTTTTTTCTTGAAAAATATCTGTTCTTTCTCTCATAGTACACACATTTTCGAACCTTTATATTGGTATGTATTTATTTGAGAGAGTAATAAATATGGGTATAATTTTTGGAGAAAAAAATGAGATAGTCACCTTGCGCGCATGATTAGGGATAAAATATTGGTCTAAACACAATATTTTGGGTATCTAAGTAATTCAAACAGTCTGTTTAAGAAACTGAACCACAATTTATTAACATTGAAATTTAATTTCTACTTTATATACCTATTTAAAATTAAATGTTAAAAATACTTAAAATTTCAACTTTTCTTGCCCCCAAAAAACTTATTTGGAGTATTACTATGTACAAAAATTGTGGTTCAATTTGTAGAACATAGAACAATACATATTCAATAAAATCTTTATGTAAAAATATTCAATAGTTCTTAAGATATCGTGCGCGCAATATCAAAAAACACGTTTTGATATATACCGTTTTAAAGATATGACCATTTTCAATGCTTACGTTAAACTACCGATACATTTTCCTTCATAACTTACATAATTATTGGAATAAATTGTTCAGAAAAGACTGGAGAATAATACAGATTTTTTTTTCATAAAATCGAAAATTAACGAGGCTTAACAGTCGTATGTCCCCTTAATTCTAAGTCAGCTTTAACAGCTATGTCTGTTTTTGTAAAATATTTAATAATCAGCTAAATGTTATTCGAGGTGGCGTTGGTTCCGCGTCAGAATATCAATTTCTTAAACAGACATCGCGCATCGATTCTATAGAAGAATTCTCGTCCCACTCCCTAGGTCGGAGCGAGATAAATCGATAGAAGCTCAAACCGTCCTCGGAAACCACTCACGGATGCTGCTGACACTCGTAGTATCCGACGCGCAGTCAATCTGAGTTAGCTGTCAACAAAACAACAACTTGTCTGTTGATAAAATAACAACATGTCAAAAACAGCAATTTGAGCTATCGTTGGGGTTACCGTAAGTTTTTATTTGAAATCCGGAGAAGCCGGGAAAGAGGGGTGTTGAAGGATATTGGGAAGGGATCAGAGCACAAAATTCTGATAGCTGCCTACGAACTACCCTATTTCATAACACCTACAAACAGTTTGAGGAAGTGGAAGAAAAAGACGTCAGAATACAAAGAAGATACCATTTTTGTTAATTCTTGGTGAATCAAAATTACATTAATGAGAAATAAAACGAAACAAAATCGCTAAAGCTTTTAATTTTCAGTTTGAGCTACATCCTGGGTATGGAGGTCCATCCATTTTCCCATTTCCTTTTTCGGTAGATACTTTTCAGATTAAATGATTTTATTCTGGAAAGGCGCTCTTATTATAATTTTTGTAGGATTTTGGATAGTATAAAATGGAATGACACCAACGTTTCCGAAAACGACAGGCTTTCTCTATTACAACCAAATTTCTCTTCCGTAGCTTTCGCTCACGTAAATCCGGTCAAGGTCTGGACACCAGCGCGGATGTGAGCTCGAAATCAGGACTGCCCGGACGTATGGTAAATCCCAGTTATAGACGTCTCTGGATAGACTTTTCTGTGTGAAAATGACTCATATCGATATGCTGTACCCTTCTAAACATCCTCCCTATCAAGTTGCAAAAACAACTACATGTCAAAAACAGCAGCTTGCGTCATCGTTTTCTAACTCCTGCGGGTGGCGTTTCCGGTCATGCTTTTGTAGGCGAAAAATGTTCACATCATGTACTCTACCTCCCCTGAGCGTGTGTGCTTGGGGTTGTGAGGCACCAGGCATAATACTGTAAGACGCGTATTAACAACATTACATTTATTAATTCTTATTTTGTATTTAGTCTATTTGTGTTTACGATGTTTATAGAGAGGGTGTACTTTGTGGTTATTGTTGCGCTGCTTTTCGATCATACTCGCTTCTTTGTTGATTCTGAATGCTTTTGATACTGCTGAATTCTTCTTTTTGTTCTTTTGATATATGTGTTGCTATCACTGTGTCATTGCCATTCTCTGGGATTTTTGGGTGTTTTGCACTCTTGCTCCCTCTCCCAGGGGCGTTGTACATATGTTTGTGTGCCGTCTTTTTTGTTTGTTGTGTTTGACATTGTTTACATATATATATATAACAAATAAGAAACAAACATAGCAGAAATGTAAAAGCAACATATACAACATAAACATTCCTAAAACAAAATGTCAAGAAAAAAAATCTGCGGTAAGAAAAAGCCGAAAGTTCTTAAAGAGAGAAGATAAACAAAAGTGGAATATATATATATATAAGGGGAAGATAAAACAATATAGAAATATATAACACAAACGCACCGAATGCGCAAATATGCTGCAATTCAAGAAGATTTGTGGAAAATATATCAATATCATGAAAGTCAAAAAATGTTGAAATAAAATGGAGAGACTGTAGTAAATCGGTAAAAGCGTATAGATGCTCATCAGGGTAAGTAAAATCTATACGAACCGTTAAAAAATTAGTGAAATCATAATGTTTTCTGCGAACAGTGTTAGCATATAGCTAAAAACACTGTCCTTTACCCCGAACATTATGATAAATCAAGAATAGAAATGAAATGCAAAAAAAGAAATGAATTTTACGAACCTAAAACTGAGAGATGCTGCAAACGGAGACGTGAAAAGGAAATAACTGAAGGCCAATGTAGGACAATGTTACGAAAATATCAAGTTACTTCTAGGTTGGGGGAGTTTGATGAAGATTAGAAATCGATGGAAAAAAGATGAAAGCGAACTACATTGAGAAACGATGAACTATTAAGAAATGATGAAAAAAGGAAAAGAGTGTATTTAAAAATTATGTGTAATATAAAAAAAATAAGGTGTATATAAAAAATTGGAATGATGATAAAAAAAGGAAAGGAGGTTTAAAATTAATGAAAGATGATAAAAAGGAAAGGTGTGTATTAGTCCAGAAAAATAACTGGTTCTTGATAGCTATGGTATTAATTTAGTTCATTTGGATACAGAGATTATTGTAGTATTGAAATCTTTATGGTTAAAAAATAATGAGGTCATCAATGAATTCTAAAGACTGAATTCGAATTAATAGCGATATTCCGTTAAAAAGTGTAGAAATAAATTGGCAAGAAGAGAAGAATATGAGTCCCTTTGCGGATGCCTTTAATTTGCTGAAAGATATTTTCCCGTTGAAAATAAAGTTATGTAAATACAGTAATTTAAGATCTTTCACAAATGTTGATATCAAAATACTTTTAAAATAGATATTTATGACAAAAGCAACGAGTTTAAATTAACAACATGATATATTTTTTTGAACTCAAATATCTCTTCAAAATCTACAAAAACACTATCATTAATCAACTCAAGAATTAACAAAACATGCAGCGATAAAAATTCAATCAAGAAACAAATTCAGCACCTATAAATAACCTTAATAGTAATGAAATTCCTACCTCCTTCTATAGAACCCTAATTAATGGCTTTAAGATGTAAGTACAGATTGCATATTAGGGCTATGCTATCAGTTCGACATTGTGGTAGGGTCTCCGCAAGCCAGACAGGTCTAATGTGATTACCTCGAAAACGCATCTTTAAGTCGTTTATTAACGGATTTCAAATTCAAATATTATTTAATACTAACTGTTTCCTAATTTTAATTTTTAATTACACTAGTTACACTATTTAAATACACACCTTTCCTTTTTTATCATCTTTCATTAATTTTTAAATACACTCCTTTCCTTTTTTATCATCATTCCTTAATTTTTATATACACCTTATTTTTTTTATATTACACATTAATTTTTAAATACACTCTTTTCCTTTTTTCATCATTTCTTTAATGTTCATCGTTTCCTCAATGTAGTTCGCTTTCATCTTTTTTTCCATCGATTTCCTAATCTTCATCGAAACTCCCCCAACCTCAGAAGTAACTTGATATTTTCGTAAACATCCGGTCCCTACATGACGCGTTCAGTTATTTCCTTTGTCACGTCTCCCGTTTGCAGCATCTCTCAGTTTTAGGTTCGTAAATTTATTTCTTTTTTTGCATTTCATTCAAATTCTTGATTTATCATAATGTTCGGGGTAAAGGACAGTGTTTTTAGCTATATGCTAACACAGTTCGCAGAAAACATTATGATTTCACTAATTTTTTAACGGTTCGTATAGATTTTACTTACCCTGATGAGCATCTATACGCTTTTACTGATTTACTACAGTCTCTCCATTTTATTTCAACATTTTTTGACTTTCATGATATTGATATATATATATATTTGTATGTCTTTCTTCTTGGCAAGTTTTATTGTAACTATATCATATTCATTTTGGTTGTATTTTTTTTGTTTACTCTGTACCTTATATACACCCAATCTGAGGTTGTTTGTGCTGTTTTTTTTTATATATATGAAAGGTATTCGTGGTTGTAGTCAGTAAAGAGCCGAGTTATAGTCTAATTTTCCTTTATTATGGGAGAGTGACGGAATGTACGTACATCTTGGTTTAAGTTTCAAGTAAAAAGCGAACAGAAAATCCCTGCATTTCCTCATGTAGGGATTTAACATATAGACATGTGATCAAAGTGAAGGGAATAATAGCTATTTTTAGTAAATTACGTAAGTGTTTTAGGGAAAAACATGGCGGCAATAAGTCGCTGATTTTGCGATTTGTCTAGGCGCGTGGAAGTAATTAGAATATTCTTTTAGTAATAAATTTGCCAAAACGCGAGATTTAATATACCTCCAGAGCAGGAAATAAAACGAAACTGGAGTTTAAGAAAAACTCAATATGTGTTTTCTTTCCCCTGCGGCCCTGGTAGTGTCTGACATCCTAACGGGTAGGCGGCTGCCGTGGGTTATAAAATAAAATATTAGCAACATTTAAAAGGTTTTGTATTGACAACAGACAAGATTTCGAGGTTACCAGAAACAACAGTTCATACGATAAGAAGACGTAGCGTTAAACTAACAACTGAAATCAATATTTGTTTCGATTTTCTATCCGC